>JAMAJW010000111.1:0-104882 GCA_023628855.1 Coniochaeta sp. PK30-01 | reverse complement strand
CGGCCCGCCCCCCGGCCCCTTTTGGGCCTGCCGGGCGGAAAATGTCATTCGTGATTTTGTTTCTTCTTTCTTTCTTGTTTTTTTTTTACTTTCCTGCGGCGTGCGAAATTGATTGCTTAGACGTATCATACCCACGTGTGTCAAAAAGAAAAGATGTGTTTTCCGGTTTTCAAGGCTTCCAAACTCTCATCTCCCCAGCGCCGCTATCCCACTTGTACACCGGCCCATTGCCCACGTTGTAGTGATAATAGTTGTCCGTCCCGCCCTTGACCATGGCCCGGCGGAAGGTGATGTTGATCCTGCCCCCGTCCGTCTCGTTCCTCCCCGTGCGCTTGGGCACGGAGTGCAGCCAGTTCGCCTGCGTCCGGCCCCGCATGAGGACCATGTCGCCGCTCGCCAGGGGGAGCTTCAGCTGCTTCGTCGTCTCCGGCAGAGGATCGGAGGAGGAGGACGGGGGCGGTGGTTTGTGCTTCATGTAGAAGTCGCGCCGGGCGCCGAGCGAGAAGGAGGCTATGGCAGGATCCGGGCCGAGGAAGCGCTCGTCGTCGCTGTGGAAGGAGATCGAGTCCGCCCCGGAGGCGTAGTAGTTGACCAGGCAGAAGTTGAAGCGGCACCGCGTCGCGGCCTCGGTTGCGGAGCGGAGGTCGTCGAGGCACCGGGGCAGGGGGCGGGGAGGGTAGCGGGCGTAGGTGCCTGGAGGGACGGGGATGTTGGTCTTTGCGTCTAGGATGGCGTCGCCGGAGGGGGAGAAGAGGGAGGTGGCGTCTAGGCCGAAGACGGTTGTGTAGCGCGGTGTGCGGATGTTGGTTTCTGTGCCACCGCGCTTGATTTTGCTGTTGTTGTGGGTTGGCGGGGTGAGCGGTAGGTAGGGGATGGCTAGCCAGATGAGAGCGTGACTTACTACTCGACCCGGTAGAAGGGCAGTTGTGAGCGCAGGAAGCGGAAGAGATCCTTGGCCGCATAGCTCGGTATGAAGGGCTCAAAGTAGAGGAGGTCGAGATCTGGCTGATCGTTGATGGCTCTGCCTGGGACGGCGGGCCATGAAGGGAGTTCTTGTGAGAGGGACGGTGGGAGTTCCGGGATGGGGAAGGGATATGTGGCGTGAGTTGATGAGGGAACCTGTTGCATGTAAGCTGCTGTCGAGATAAGGAAAAGTCTGGGGTTGTCATCTCACCTTCCTGTCTGTCACATCCTCTGTCTTCTGTTTCTTGGTGCTGCTACTGGGGGCGAAGAACGAGTCGATTGTTCGCTTCTTGGTCATGTTGCTGGTGTTGCAGTAAGTGCTACTCTTCAGATTCGCCAAGAGCCACTGATTAGCTGTGAGAATTTGAGTTTCGGTACCAATGCATATGAGTTGACGTGTGAGCTTTGTGACAGAAGTCGTGATGTCAACGGCTGAAGACATGTAAGTGGTGCGCCACACTCTGGATCAGCCTTGTATGTAGCTCTGCGCCACACCTCGAGTGGATCCCTCAAAATCTGGGCTCAGCCTCGCACTCACTCACCCTCTTTGGCACTATGATACTTTCGATGAGATCAAGGCAAGTGATCCCCTCCTACATGAAGAAATATTTCCGATCCAGACTAACTGGTTGTCAGAGAATAATGGCCAACACTGAAAAAGAGATGAATCTCTTCCGGCCTCCCCTGGTCAAGGCGTCAACGACACTCAACCGGGCACTCTTCGCCAAGACGGTAGACCTCGCTGCCGCCAGAGTGAGCAAACCTCAGGACATCGGCAGATACCGGAAAATCTTTGAGACCAGCAAGGAGATATTGGAGGTTGACCGGATATCAGCCGTGGCCGCAGATCCAGACCAAAGTCTGGCATCACAGGGGAGGAAATGTCTCCTGCTGAGGCCGGGTATCAAAGCTGAAGGTTGTGAAATATTGCTTCATCCCACAAGCTCACCTGAACTGACAGACGAACTAGTACCGGAAACTTGGGGTCCTGCTCTAAAAGACGGCGTGAAAAAAGAAGATCTCTCCGTCATCCCTTATCAGTTCAAGCTGGACTACAACTACTGGACTTATCGTATGAACTATGCTCTACCTTACATGCGAATCTGGCAACTGACCCAGCAGCGTAGATGATATAATCTCCCGCATCCTCCCAGAAGAGTTCCACGATGACATCCCCTCAGGCTTCAACTCCGTGGGCCACGTAGGCAAGTAACACCCATTCACTCGCTCGCTCAACCCAACCCAGCTGACGCCCCCCCTTCTCCAGCACACCTAAACCTCCGCGACCGCTTCGCCCCTTACAAAAAGGTCATCGCCGAGGTAATAGTGGACAAGAACCCGCTCATCCGCACTGTGATCAACAAGGTCGACAACGTCGGCACGGAGAACGCCTACCGCACGTTCCAGTACGAGGTGCTCGCCGGCGAGGACGACATGGACGTGCAGGTGCTCGAGAACGGGTGCGTCTTCGCCTTCAACTACGCCAAGGTCTACTGGAACAGCCGGCTGGAGACCGAGCACAGCAGGCTGGTGCGGCTCTTCCGGCCCGGCGAGGTCGTCTGCGACGTCATGGCGGGCATCGGCCCCTTCGCCGTGCCCGCGGGGAAGAAGGGCGTGTTCGTCTGGGCCAACGACATGAATCCGGAGAGCTACAAGTGCCTGCTCACCGCCATCGAGAAGAACAAGGTAAGCTCGTATCTGTCAGCACATGCAAACTCAACGCTGGTAGCTAAAGTAAGTTCTGTAGGTCTCCCAATTCGTCCGTCCCTTCAACGAAGACGGCCGCACCTTCATCGGGCGAGCAGCCGACGACGTGCTCGCGGCCTCGCAGCGCGGCGAGGGCGCGTCGATAGCGCCCAAACGCCCCTCGCGCTCCAAAGCCATCCCCGTCGCGCCCGAACCCACATTCGTCCCCCTGCCGCCGACCATCTCGCACTTCGTCATGAACCTGCCCGCCTCGGCCATCACGTTCCTGGACTGCTTCCGGGGCCTGTACGCCGGGCGCGAGGACCTGTTTGTCGCCGGAGGAGGAGACAGAAAGCTGCCGCTGGTCCACGTGCACTGCTTCGCGCTCAAGAGCGACGACGACGTGCCGCTGCTGGACATTGCGGAGCGGGTCAGCAAGGAGCTTGGCGTGAAGATGAGGCACGGGGATGATGTGGAGACGGAGGGCGAGGTGGTGATCCACGACGTCCGGGACGTGGCGCCCGCGAAGCGCATGTTCTGCGCTACCTTCCGGCTGCCGGCCGAGGTTGCTTTTGCTCAGAGGCCGTGAAGTGATATCCGCGGGGTGATTTATTGATGCTGGCAGAGGGAGGGTGGATGTTGGCCGGCCGTTGTCCTAGGCGGAGATCGTATCACATATGAGTTGGATGGTACTCCAGCGGTGTCTGTGGCCACATTGCGGGCAGAGTACCAGTGACGACTGTTTCTAAGGTACCTTGAGCGTGGACTTCTACGATGTTTGGATTTACTGGATGATCTAGATGCCTGACCGGCTATGTCGTTGAGACGAGACCTGGGGCCCGCTGGTGTATATTCCCGGACTCCAGGATGTTTCTGTTGGTCGAACGGCTTTGTCAATATCATATCAACGTACCCTTGGCTGGATCTGCTTGATTATGCCGAGTGAAGCGAGGATTCTCCGGCGTGACCTTGCATTTCCCTGCCGGGATGGTCAGATTGATGCCGAAGCATCTCGAATTGGATGGCAGCGGCCAGGGGCTCAGGAGAGTAGAAGGATTGCAGTCCGAAGCTGTGTCGTTACTGTTGCTATCCGGATTGGTCTTGTTGCAGAACAGAGGTTCCCCGCCGGTGGATGTGGTTACGATGCAGTCAGGCAGTGTGGGCTGCTGATGTTTGATTTGTATGCACGTGTTGAATTCCATTTGCCAATCACGGACTGAGCGGAACTTGCCATGAGAGATGAGAGGAGGAAGTGATTAGGCAATTGTTTGTGGCAGTGGAAACGTCAACCATCCGGTATCAGTTCAGTGTCAAGCTCGACTGGAGAGCTGCAGCAAGCATCATATAACAGAGAGATTGGCAGCGAGGCTCCCCAGAGGAAGCTGGTAGGTTCCACAGCAGCCGCCGGTGAACGGCCTGCGTACGAGGTGGTGGTGGTGTCGTTGTATCGCAGTAGAACTAACTCACCCTGCATGCCGCCGATGCAACGTCAACGGCTGGCCGGTCTGCTGTGCTGCTGCTGTTGCTGCTGTGTCTCGTATGTGCCGCATCTTCGTGGCTGTCGTGGCTGCGCGTACACGCTGTCTAGCTATCTATACGCATTGGATAAGGTATCTGAGTATGTACCAGAAGAGACAGCTAACGCTGGGCTTGCATCTCGTCACGCATACGCAACTTGGCAGGGTATGCGGACTACTGTGTAGGACCGCGGCGGATTGAAGATCGCAGATGAGGTTTATCGATGCGCAGAACGAGGCGCACCGGTGTAGCTTCGACAGTGCTACATTGCTACACTGCTACCCTGCTACCCTGCCACTGGACTGATATCCTCTGCGGTTTACTCGTTATGCTAGCTCTCGGAGTTCTTACCCTGTCGCAGAGGGAGGCCAGCTATTATCCGCGAGCTGTAACAAGGATTTCATCTACTATTGCAGTATCCCCCGCCGCTTCATCAAAGGCGCAGATGATAACCACCGGCATACGTCAGTGTCTCCTCACGGCATACTACCTCGCATAAGGGAGGTAGGTAAGGTAGGTAAGGTAGGTAGGTCCAGAAGTGAGCTGGAGGAGTTGATATGAAGATAAGGGCGGATGACTAAACGGCTCTGGAATGGAAGGTCGACAAAGATCAATCATAGTAGAGCCAACGAGAGGAGAGATTTCCCTTGATCCGCTTTCCGGCTTCTACTATGTTAGCTAGCCCTAAAACAAACACAGTACGGCCATACCGACCGCGGACGGGTCTATTCCTCATATAGATTTTGCCGCGCCGAGGAGTCAGGTTCTGACGAGCATTTGACCGACTGCAAGTGCTGTGATAGTGCTGTGATCCGAGACGACGATGTCCACCAGTCAGTGACCGCATGCTGCTATGCAAGCTCTGTTCTGTAGACGCCGCAATATACGCGACACGAAATGCCGCCATTCCTCGTGTCGATGATGGAGACACTCCACTGCATCTGTCGATTGCGAGTTGCGAGTTGCGAGTTGCGAGGCTGTTTCAATGCGAGGAGACAGAATATGATGGAGGGCGGAGACCCTCCAAGGGGGCTGTGGCGTTTTAGTTTCTGCGGTTGCTTACCTGGCGGAGGTCGCGGATGAGCATCGAGGGTCCCCGGAGCCCTCGTCCTTCTCGACTTCTCGTCATGCTTCACGGCGCGGCACCGACTTTATCAACTTGTCATGGGAAGCTCACTTCAAGCCTCTCCAAGCCAGCAGCCCAATCACTGGCGCTGTGCTTGCCTGCCTGGCATTAGCGTTGATTGCTTGCAGCCAGAGTCGTAAAACAAGGTTTTGGGTGATCTTTTGATGTGTTTGGGTGAGCAAGGATCAAGCAGAGTGTGTGGCTCGTGCAACGAGGCCAGTGGACCAGGCGAGAACATGGATTCCAGGACCCAGCGATGACCGCCCGCGGGTGTCAATCTGATGCCCTCGAGTTGCCAAAGTTGCCTCAAAAACGACCAGTCACTTCGTGGCGCTACGCGTTGGTGGGGTTGCATCATCGCAATCGGGATGCATCCAATGCTCAGCATTCAGTGACGGGCGCGGGGTCGGCTGGGCTTTCGATTTCCAATCGCCGTCAACGACATCCCAAACCTGCTGCAGCTGCAGAGAGCTCTTCGTGGGCAAGTCGTGCATGGAACCAAGTCGGAGCCAATGAGCCCTGTAAATGGCTGGAACTTCCTGTCCGGCATCATTTGGCTTTGATTGCGTCTGTTGGAAGTCATAGACCGCAATCACCACGGAGTATCACGGAGTGGCTCGTTATCATCGTCATAGCTAATTCATACTGCATCGCGGACGTCTTGCCGTGCTGCTGTGGCTTCTAACCTTGAGATGATAGCAGATAACAGATGGAGTCTTGATCCGGCGTCTCGATTGACGGCCAGCATACCATCCCGGTGACCGTCTACATTCGTGGCACTCGGCGCTGCATAGTTCCAGAATGGAAGAGACGCACATGGCCCAAGATTGTGCCGTTGTAGCCAGTGGTTCTCACACATGGCCCAAGATATGCCACCAAGGGCAGCCAGGTAGGCCAGGCCACTCACTGTAATGCTCACACAGTTCAGGGGACGGATCAGCCCCGGGAGGGGGCCGTACGAGGTAAGGTGCATGGCAAGCTTTGTGAAAGCAGCTCCGGACCTGTACGTACGGGCCTGACGGGTTCAGTAGCTCGACGAAGGTGTAGAACTGTAGATCGCTGACGTCGGGGTCCATCAAAGAAAGCCCCTTCCGGTTTCTTCCCTAGCTCTTGCCCTCTCCGCTCCGCGAGAGTTTTCGGTGGTTTGGACGGGCCGTCTAGAGTCTGCCGCGGTTACGGATGAAGGGGACCCCTTCTTACCGTTGAGACCTGGGGAACGGACTCTGCTAGGCGCTGATCACAGATCTAGGGATCAGATCGAAAGGATCATTTGATGAACATGGGGTAACTGGACCCTTTGGTCTTCAAGATCAGCATCTATGGAGACATGATATTGGGCATCGAGTACACGACATCAGAACCATCCAGACACGACCACCACTAACTTGTACATCTCGACTCGGCCCGGCAGAACAAAACGAGCATCCCGACTGACGAGCAGTTCTTAACTATAGTACATCAGTCGGAAAGAGGCGTTGTAGGAATGCTGCGGATCCCACGTGCTGTGGGACGAAAAGGAGGCAAACGAGGTCTAGATTCAAGTTCAACATCGGCATCGACATTGAAAAGTGGACTGAAAAAGGAGGATTTAAGCATGCATTCGTACCTACTATGGTACGGCCGGCAATGTGTAACCGACCAGTCGAATCTTGAAGCTGGGACTCGAGACTGTACGCTAAAATCTCGGCACTGAACAGCTTACAGTATACTTGCATAGTACATTGGCAAGAGTCTACCCCCGTCCTCTCAAGGCACTAAGCAATAAGCGTTTGCATTGTCTTCATTTCTGCTCTGTCGGCAACGAGGCAACGGGCAAACGTGGAACTGCCCAGTGACCCGATCCGGAACTTATCGTGCCATTGCCAAACAATGGGAGCCATACCGTGGGAAATCTCCGAGTCAAGAGCGAGCGCTTGCCGGTCCCCACCGAGTGCAGTGGCAGAAAGCGGCCAAAATTAGCAAGTACCTTACTATGCAGTAAGGGCCCTGATCTGAAGGTATCAATGCCTGCAAATGCATACACAGTAAGGCACCATAGTAGTAGAATGGAAGTTTATATACACTGTACGAATCTGAGCCAATTCGGCCATCCTTGCCAGGTCTGTCGAGACAACAACAACACTAAAGTACGAGGTACAAGCAATTTGTTAATACTACACGTGTATGGGCAATTGCTTCAAATATGTCTGAGCTTGATGCAGCTTGACTAACGAGAACTGCCAAACCGACCAAGCAGAAGGTGAAGATGAGGTCACGCTCCCCGGCGGCATCTCGCCATTCATTCCCCGCTCTCCTTTTCCCCCTTCTTGAGTCGCGGTGAAAGGCCGAAGAATCAGAAACATTGACGTCTGGTACTGGCTCCGACTGGCTGGCTTACCTTCACCCCCTGGCCCGCACCCCACTAGACTTGTGCAAGCACTCAGAACTATGCGCAGTAGAGGTACCATAGTGTTGCGTTTAGGGCGTTCCAGCCGTCCATGACAGGGCCCGGGGTCCTGAGCCCTAGACCGCCTTCTCGACGCGGTACCGTCACTAACTGTGGGTTTCGTTCCAACAAGCGCAACAGCTTTGACAGCCAGCTTATTAGTGTAGCTTCGAAGAACTCGAAGTTGCCGCTTGGAAAATTTGGCAGCCAAACAACCTCAAACCGGCCTAGTTCCGAGCTCCAGTCCCGTGAGCATTAGCGATCCCAGAACAGCGGCCGACCCCGTTTCTTCTTGTCAATTTTTGACCAGGCTCCTCGGCCTTTTTCTACCACCTCACTGACTGTGTGGTGTTGACGGCCAAGTTGCGGATACAGAGCATCAGGGCGAGCGAGAGAGAGAGAGACAGAGAGACACTAACGGAACACCTTCCGCGGATGCCTTCCTGAGTTCCGACATCTCATCTTAAACTTCGGCCACGCATTCATCGAATCTATACGTTACCCGACTGAACTACTCGACCTGGAAAGCAAGGACTGCGGGAGACTAACCTTATATTCCGTCACTCGAGTTTCGCGAAGACACGAACAACTTCGACAATCTCGTTGTTGGACGTTGTCAAGTTTGACAACTTCAACCTTCACGGACCCTCAGTTGTCTGTACATACAGCACAAACTGCGTATCGGGAAGCAAACAGCCCGACTCTTTTTTTTCCGATTTGAATCCCATCACCAACAAGTCTGTCGAGATTCTCCCTTAAACGGTGCGGTGACCCGTGTCCAATCATCAACATCTCCCTGCGGCGGCTCTTCTTCCTGACGTGTGAGACTACGTACTGCGTGTATATATCAAGGTATGCTAATGTTTCCAACGATCATCTGCTGCCTTTTCCAACCTCCTATACCTTGTATTGCTATTCATTCCATTCCGGTCGGGGGGGGGGCCCTCGCGAATGTGAACAATACTCAAGAATCTGAGCTGTTGGCTTCGTCGCACATGCCTTTCTTTTCTTTTTGGTATCATGCTCGAGCTGGATACTTGCACTCGAGTTCATTTTTACTGCACAATATCACCACCAACCGACACGCCGTTGGAATGCGTCACGGTTTTGCATTCCTTGATAACGCAGATCAACCCCCATCTTTGTAGCACATCCTCCTGCTTCCCCCTAACCCCGCGCTAAGGACTACTTGGTCCTACGCTGCGCACAGTTCACACCCCCGGGCACCCCCCCCCCCCCCCCCCCCAAATCTGCATGTCCGCCTCTCAACCATCCCAGGCCCTCGAGTTCCCCCCGCACACGCCCCTTCCACCCCTTCCCTCACGGCTCCTCATCCCACTCTTTTGGCCCTGGCACCTCACACCGACCTTGGCCGAGACAAGGTCAAGGGGGGCAGCCGGTCACTGGAATTGATCTGTCTGCCATCCATCTCTGGGGCGTTGGGACTTAGGGAGCACGCTCATCCGCTTAATTAACACCACAGTTCCTCTCAGCCTCCGATGAGCCGGGTGCCACTTATCCGCTCTCCATCCTTCTTCCAGTCTCTTTGCCTAATCATCTTCTCCGTCTACCGTGCTGCTTCATATCACACCTCGTGAGCACCACTTGAGACGACTCTAATAAACTGATCGACTATAGAGTACAATACCCGGTTGCTGTGACGTCCTCGCCGAAATTCCAAAATCCAGTTCGGACCCCAAAGTATACATAACTTCGTAATTCACACTACTCGTCACCGCCTTTGCTTCCGAACTGCCACCCGGGAACGCCACCCTACGAAAATCCCGTGTTCATAATAATCTCACCACTCAAAACCCTGTTGGCAGGAGAGAGAGAGAGAGACAGGGAGTGCATGGAAAGTTGATCGACTCTCGGATCTGGTACACACACATTACTGTTGTTGGAAAATCTGTCACTCAGAACGCCTATGACGAACCTTCTCGCCCCTCTGTTGGAGAAGGATTAATGGTGCCGGTGGAATTGTACTCGACGGTTCTCCAGGATCCCGCTTCTTCAGCAATGGCCGTTGTTCTACAGTCGGAGGAGACCAGTTACTTCTCATCCTCGAGCATGCGACGTTCTCATTCGCAGCCCAAACTCGGCGCGAGAAACAGCGGCTTCCAGGCCTCCGCATCAACCTCGAGGTTAGGTAACTTTTACCACCAACCCGCGAAACCATATATATCGAGCCCTTCGTCAGCTCCGTCCTCGCCTCCCACACTAGAGGCGGACCTGACCACCCCATCGTGGGCCTCGACGCCGGCGAGCAACTACTCTGCCTCGTCAGACTTTGGCGAGACCGCGGAACTGGAGTGTTCCCAGAGCGAAGGGCAGATAATTCTGCCCCAGTACGACGATGTCGGCTTCTCAAGTCAGTCCGAGGATTCAGAGGATCTGCCAAGCCCGCACACGGGCGACTCGTATGTGCCGTCCCCCAACGAGAACGACACTTCGGCGGCCACGTCAAGACCGGGATCCCCGCCTCTCCTCGATAGAGCCGAGGACGACATCAACGTCAGGCCGCAACCGTCGCGGCATGTTGACTATTTGTCACACAACTGGAGAGAGGAGGATATATGGGAATCCTGGAAGCTCATCGTATCGAAAAAGGGCGAATATAGCAATGCGGCTCGGCTCGAAAACGCATCATGGAGGACGTGGATGAAGTCCAAGAACAAGCTGAAGACCGTTTCACCGGAGACGCTTAACTGGTACGCTCCTCCACTTTCCCCCCGCCCCTTTTTCCAGACTGACAGATACTAACGTCCTGCCAGGCTCAAGGACTGTGACGTGACCTGGCTGTATGGGCCGCTCCAGAGTGGCAGTGCAAGTATGCACGCCAGGACCGAATCGAGCAGCGCCCGCCTATCCAAGTCGAACTCGTTTGTGAACAAGAAGCCGATCCTGAAGAAGAGGAGCGTGTCCGAGCTCATGCTGCAGAGGTCATTATCGACCTCGTCCCTCGTCAAACAGGCCGCTGCTGCCGTCCAGGCGCAGCAGAGCCAGGGCATCCTGAGAGTGGGGAGGAGACCGGGGCTGGAGAGATCTACGACCGACTACCTCACCTTCCCCTTCTCCTCGCGGCAGCGCACGCATCCGCACTCGGCCATAACTTCGGGTATCGCGTCGCCGAGCAGCGAGAAGAAGCACATCCACTTCAACGAGCAGGTGGCGCAGTGCATAGCCGTCGACGTGAAGGGCGAGGAAGACGACGAGGAGCCGGAGGCTGACCGCTTCGCGTTCGACGACAGCGATTCGGACGACGGAGCGATCATGATGAAGACCAGCTCGAGGAAGAAGAAGCTGCGGCCGGCGCTCAAGAGATCGAAGGGCAGCAACAGCAGCGTGGAGAGCAAAACGATAGCGATGCTGCCCTCGACGACGCTCAAATACCGCGAGGATACGCCAGAACCGACCGAGACGGCGATGAAGCACAGTACTTCGTACAGGAGCCCGGGCGTATCTCCCTCCTCTTCTCAGGAGACCTTACGGCCGTCGAAGCCATCCCGCAAATTCTCCCTGGCCGACGACGACGACGACGAAGACGACGAAGACGAAGGGGAGGACGAGGACGACAGCCCCACGATCAGCTGGCGCTCGCTGAACAAGGCGGCCGACAAAAGCCCTGGGTCTGGCGGCGGTCTCCACCGGACAGCATCGTCCGGCAGCCTGGGCGCGGAGCCGGCGGGGATGCGTCGCACGGCGTCGGGCATGTTCATGCCGTACGAGGAAGGCGAAGAACCGAGCTCGGCCACCGAAGGTCTTTTCGGCCGGGTCATTGATACGGTAAATACGGCCCGGGACATAGCCCACGTCATCTGGAACGTTGGATGGAGGAAGTGATTATAAAGAAAAAGGATTGTTCATGATATTAACGAATCTTTTTTTTCTCATTCAGGAGGCGGTCAACGGCAGCAGCAGCAGCAGCAGCGGCTACGGTCGTCGAAATCTACATCTTCAGCGGCGCGGCGACAGCAGCAGCAGCAACAGCAACATCAACATCAACAACAAATCCAAAGGCGGCCGATAGTAGCTGAATGTGGCTTATGGCATGTCGTCGACTTGAATGTGCTTTTATCGCGTTTATTCGGCGGTTTTTGCTTTAGTCTGCCCGCCCTGCGCATCAGTCATCGGTTCACCAGTCACTTTCGGGCTACCTATTGCTCTCCCCCGCTGAGGAGCGTTTCAGACCGGTACGAGACGAGTTATTTTGTGCATTGACAACGGCGTTTTCGGCGGATATACTTTGGCTTGTCATCCTTCGGGTTATTGCTTTGTTTTATCAAGGGGGCGTGGCAGGGGCTGGTTCATCATTGCAAGGCGAATGCGTCGTGATTTTTTGCTCCTTATGGGGGGTGGGGGAAGAAGGTCGGACGGCTGGCGGGTGGGTTTCACACAACGGCATACGGACACAATGGCATACCCACCGGCATTGGTTGATCGGTTTCTGGTCTGTCGGATTCATTCATTCCCTCGAGAGGGAAGGAGGGAGGGGGGCACACAATTGGCCGGGGTGTTGTCGAACGTCTCGACCGTCCTTTAATACATATAGATATGGATATACTGGCGAATCGCTGTGGAGGAGGGGGGGCGACCAGGGAAGAGAAAAGCAGAGATACAAACAGCTACCCGGGGGTGCTAGAGAAAGGGAATCGGAGAATCAGGGCGTTTATAAGGAAGGTATCTAGGGTTTCGGGACATTGCTTGCGTTGCCGTGGCATCATCTCTTCTGGGGCGTGTGCTCTCTCTGCTTGGAAACAAGCGTCGCAGAGGAGGTGCAGCGGTACCGGGATATGTCTTGGAACCTAGCTACTGGGCAAGGGGTTGGATGAATATAACATGATTACAATAACTCTACTTGCTCGGAGAGCTGTGATGGTCAATAAACACCGAGGGTAACACCAGGGGCCGTACAGGGCCGACAGACAAAAGAAGGACCACCCAGTCCGCCAGTTGTGACCATGGCAGCTGTGATTACAGGTAAGCTTGATGATAGCTAGGGATTACTTCCACTTTAATCGTGAATCCAACTGCGTACCAAGTGAAGCATTACTTTCCATCGAAGAAGTCCGGGAGATCGTCATGGAGCGAGGTACGTACCTGCAGTCTGGAATCAGGCATCCAGGCAGCCCCACAGAACAGCTGCCGGCTGCAAAGTGGGTCCGGACAAGGCAAGCTGGCAAAGCTCCAGCTGAGACGTCAACGCAACGCGTGCCAGAGCTGCCTGAGCTTCCTGAATCCTGACCTCAGCAACCGGATCCAACGTCTCTCGCTCTCTCTCTCTCTCTCTCAGCCTTCCGCAACTTCGACTTCAACCCGCTGTATCAACTCCGTCTTTTCTCTTTTCCGTTCTTACTTCTTTCGGATCACTCACTATCTGAACAACGATTTGATTTCGATCATAAACCAGACAACGAAACCAAGATGGACACCCTCGTGGCGCGGTACAGCCGTCCTGCATACCAACAGAATGAGCCCTTCTCAGAGAACACCGAGGACGAGCTCGTGGAAGGCATTCCTAGCTTGTCGCTGAAGTTTGCCATGCCGCCGGTAGCACATGTGAGTTTCTGCCCGTTTGCTCTACTGCTCTGCTCGAAGTTACTCTCCGTCATCATCTACCTACCCACCTACCTACCTCCTCCTCATCATTACGTATCTCGTCGCAGCCTCACTGACAGCACACAAATCAGCCCTCATCCTGGCTCCGCGCCGCGACAGACGACCACTCCAACCCGCAATGCCCCATCAAGATCGCGCACGGCACGACGACGCTCGCCTTCCGCTTCCAGGGCGGCATCATCGTGGCCACGGACTCGCGGGCCACCGCGGGCAACTGGATCGCCTCGCAGACGGTCAAGAAGGTGATCGAGATCAACAGCTGCCTGCTGGGCACCATGGCGGGAGGCGCCGCCGACTGCCAGTACTGGCTCGCCTGGCTGGGCATGCAGTGCCGGCTGCACGAGCTGCGGCACAAGCGGCGCATCAGCGTCGCCGCCGCGTCAAAGATCTTGGCCAATCTGGTCTACGGGTACAAGGGCATGGGCCTGAGCATGGGCACCATGTGCGCCGGAGTCACGAAGGAGGAGGGGCCGGCGCTGTACTACATCGACTCGGACGGCACGAGGCTCGCGGGCGACCTGTTCTGCGTGGGCTCGGGACAGACTTTTGCCTACGGCGTGCTAGACGCGGAGTACAGGTACGATCTAGGCGTGGAGGAGGCGCTGGAGCTGGGCAGCCGGAGCATCCTGGCCGCCACGCACCGCGACGCGTACTCGGGCGGATTCATCAACCTGTACCACGTCAAGGAGGAGGGGTGGGTCAAGCACGGCTTCCGGGACACGAACCCGATCTTCTGGAAGACGAAGCTGGAGAAGGGCGAGTTCTCGAACGTCACGGCGGATTTTGGCGACAGGGTTTAGACTCGTTTTCGGTGGGGGTTTGGCCCAAGGGGGGATAGATGGAGCATTGTCATGATTAGGAATGGGTCGCGAGGTTCATTCGCCCAGTTTTCTTCTCGAGGCAAAAGGGGGCTTTTGTAATTTGTACAATAAGGTGGGGAGGGAGCAATATTTAGATGGCTTACTTCTACTACTGCCTCTCGCAACCTTTTCTCTGCCCGGTGTTGATACAAATGCTGTTGTTACACTATGATACATGACGAACACGGGGTTATCTCACTCTCCAACTTAGTCCAACATCCTTTTCAGACGCGCTAGTTCCCTCACTTGCGCCCAGTTGCCTCGAAGCCTTCCCTCCTCACCCACCCCTCAACACCGAGTATCCCCCCCTCCTCGGCCGGGTCGACAGGCCACTTCCGCAGCGGCACGACGTCCAGCGCCGTGCTCCAACCGGCGTCCCACATCTCGACCCCGGCCCAGGCGACCATGGCGGCGTTGTCGGTGCACAGCTCCGGCGGGGGGGCGACGAGCGCGAGCCTGTCCGGGCCGTACCCCCGCACATCGAGGAAGGACCGCAGCACTTCTCGCAGGAAGGCGTTGCGGGCCACGCCGCCCGAGACGACGAGGGTGCGCACGAGGCTCAGCTCGGATCGGAGGGAGTGGGGCGCTTCGCCGTCGAGACAGAGCACGACGCGCGTGGCGAGGTGCTCGAAGGCGAGGCGCATGGTGGCGAGGGCGAGGGCGCGGCGGGAGGGGAGAGGGAGGCCGCCCTCGGGCGAGGAGGTGGAAGTGGTGGTAGCGGCGCGGGCGACCTGGGCGCCGAGGCCGGTGAAGTCGTAGGCTAGGCGGCGGGAGGTGGAGAGCGGCGGAGTGAGGGTGGCGATCAGCTCGCCTGTCGAGGGGGAGTGGACCGGTAAAGGGGCGATCTCGTCGCGGCGGGTGAGGGGAGGGGAGTAAGCGGGTGGTGGAGGGGAAGAGGAGGCGGCGAAGGATTCCAGGGCAGCGGCGTACATTGTGTCTGGGAGGGCGTCGAGATCGGCCTGGGGGATGAGGGCGCGGGCGGTCTTGTCGAGCATGTCGCCTAGTGCCAGGCCGGAGAGGTTGGGGACCAGGATGCGGTGCGTGGTCGGGGACTGGGAGAGCACGAGCATCGTGTGTCCGCCGCTGACGAGAAGGGAGAGGAAGGGGAAGGAGGGGGAGGCGGTGTAGGGTTGTTGTGTCTGTGTCTGCGACTGCTGCCCGCCGGCGAGGGCCGTGACCAGGCGCGGCGTCAGGGCGTGGGCCTGCATGTGGTTCACGCCCAGGAGGGGCACGTCCCAGGCCAGCGCGAGGCCCTTGGCCGTGTTGAGTCCCGCGGCGAGGCTCTGCGGCATGCCGGGCCCGCGGGTGACGGTGACGAAGTCGGGTTTCGTGGTGGATGTGGGTAGGTGGGCGAGGGCGCGGCGGACGAGGGGCGCGAGGTGCTGCGTGTGGCCGGCCGTGGCGACGGTGGGGTGGATGCCGCCGAACTGGCGGCTGTCGGAGGTCACCTTGGCGTTGAAGTGCAGGGTCGCGGCGCCGGAGGGGTGGCGCTCGAGCACGGCGACGCAGGTGTCGTCGCAGGAGGTCTCGATGGCGAGGGTCACGAGGGTGCGGACAGCACCATGATGAAGCTCACGACCTCTAGCAGCACTGTGATGAGGTTTATGACCTCTGGAGGCCGGCAAGCCTTTTGCTGCGATGGAAGAGATGCATCTCGACGACCTGCCCCTGGTCAGAGCCACGGTCGAGAACCCAGTTGCCAATCCGTTTGGCCTCAACAGCGAGGTGAATGGCCTCATATATGACTCCTGCATGGACGGATCAGTAAAGAGTTCACCGCTTGCTAGTCTATCTAAGCTTACATGAGATTGCGACGGTGCCGATGGCCTCGATCTCAACACCAACGTATGGATTCGCTTATTAAAAGTTCAAGATATACAGTACAGCACCTCAAGGTGTGTCTTATTAGGTACTGGCGACTTTACTATGCAGTACAGTGGGTTTTTCAGATCGAGATTGAAGATATACCGCTATCAGGGTTTAGCGCAGGTTAGCGCCCTTTAGCGGCATGCCGTGCAGTATTCGCCGTCGTCCAGAAGGGTCTTGTGGCCCCCCTTTCTCCAACTGTAGCGGCGGGAATTGACCAATCGAGGAGCTTGGCTCTTGTGCAATTGCTCTTCCATGACGTACTGTGTTACAGCGAGAGAAGAGGCAGCACTTTTGGGTTTCTCCCAAGTGTGGACGGCACCGAACAGGTGATGCCAATGACGGAGCCCACGACCCTGCCTACTACCTGCTACCTTTACTCCCAAGCTACACGATAGAATTGCTTGATAGATAATAACTTGCTTTCAAGACAAGTCCATGAGTCTCCTTCTGACCACCTAGATACAGCATCTCAGGACGTGAACCTCTCCGAGAGTGAGAGTTGCCTCTACACACTGAACTACATACGTGATACATCTTCACACAATGAAGTTCTGGAGCGCGAGACAGGACACCGCGCGCAACGGCGGCAGCGCTGCCACGGCCGCCCAGGATGACCGCGAGCAGCAGCAGCAGCGCGCTCCCGACGAGCACACGCGCCTGCTCCCCAACCGCCTCGACAGCGACGTGCCGCAACAGTATCTCAGCCCCGACGACCCGGCCGTCTCGCCCTACAACCTGTTCACCGTGCGTCTGATCCGCTACGTCACCATCTTCCTCACCATCGTCACCTTCCTCTGGTGGACGGCACAGCTGGTGTCGACCTTTGTCACGCCCCCGGGCTTCCACGTCCGCGGCGGCGGCTTCTTCGCCTTCAGCTACGCGTGCATATCCCTCGTGGTCCTCATCGTGTCGCTGGCCTTCTTCTCGGCCCCGTCCAAGTCCGCCCGCTTCCTGAGTTTACTCTTGGCGGCCCTGCTGCTGGTGCACATGATCGTCGTGCTCGCCGTCGAGAGCACGCGGCACGAAGAGGCCTGGATCGGCGTCGCGTCCGTCATCTGGGCGCTGCTCGTCACCGTCTGGACGCTCGTGGCCGACTACACGGTGCAGTGGGGCAAGCGCGAGGAGGAGGAGCGCCTGACCGGCCGCCCCGAGACCCGGCGGACCGTGCTCGAGTGGACCGAGGTCACCCTCGAGACCATGTCCCTGGTGGCCGTGGCCGCGGCGCTGGTGCTCATGACCATCACGCTGATCCTGCGCGCCGTCGACGCCAGCCTAGCCCCTCCGGGCCAGAGGTACTGGGTGGACGACGATAAGTACCAGATCCACGTCTTCTGCGACGGCAACAGGACCGACACGCTGGGGCGGCCGGTGCGCACCGTCTTGTTCGAGGGCGGCGAGGACCCCGTCGAGTATGGTCTGTGGCAGTTTGCCGACAATGCGGTCCGGAACGGATCGATCAGCAGATACTGCTTCGCAGACCGGCCCGGCTACGCATGGGTGAGTCAAGAATTATTGCTGCACTTTGCCTGTGACTCGCTAACAACACACGAATTTCAGAGTGACGCCGCCCCCTCTCCCCTGTCGGCGAGCATGGCCACCGACGCGCTGAGCGAGGCGCTCGCCCGCGCCGGAGAGCAAGGGCCCTGGGTCCTGGCCAGCGCCGGCGTCGGCTCGATATACTCGCGCGTCTTCTCGTCGCGGCACGGGCGCGAGGTCAAGGCCATCCTCATGATCGACCCGCTGCACGAGGACCTCCTCGACCGGGTCGGCCGTCCCGGAAGGGGCTTCATGCTCTGGGTGCAGGGCGTCATCTCGCCGCTGGGGATCGACCGCATCCCGGGCGCCTTGTTCCGGGGGCGCAACAGGGAGGACCGGGTGTGGGGCCGGTCGGCGTACCAGTCCGGCAAGATGATCTTCGCCAAGCTGCAGGAGAGCCTGGTCGCCACGTCGCTGACGAAGCGCGACGTCGTGTCCAGCAAGGCGATCCAGTACCAGGACACGCCGGTGGTGGTGGTCAGCTCCGGGGAGCAGATCCGCCGCGACAGCGTGTGGGAGGAGAAGCAGCGCGACCTGACGCACCTGACGCGCCGGCTGGAGGACTGGGATATCGTCGACAAGGCGCCGCACCAGGTGTGGCGCACGCTGGAGGGCCGGGAGCAGATTGAGAAGAGGCTGAAGAAGCTCGTTCTTGTGGAGTGAGTGAGGGAAGTGCGAGGAGGCAGGCAGTGCGTATCCTAGATTGGACTTGAGATCACGGCAACGAGGGACAGGGCTGGTAATGGTTATGGAAGCGTCTGAGCGTTTTGAAGTAGAATCAGGGAAGGCATTGCATGGATACAGTCAGTCAGTAAGTCAGTCAGTCAGGTATACATTGGCACACAGGACGATGGTGCCTTGCGTTCATGGTACGAGTTAGCCTGGTATAGACGGGTAACCCTAGGTACCCTGCTCATAGCAAGCAGTATAGGTAGCATAGTATCGGGATGGAGTATCCGAACCACCCAGTCTTTGATTAACTGTCTCTCTGTTATACATTGGATCTATCCGATTGTCCTAAGCTAAGGAAGAAGACAGAATATACAGTACAAGTGTGTGCTAAGCCTGGGGAGGACCAAAGGCAGCCATTTCCCCTGAGCACTGACTGCACTGTACCTTAGCTCTAAGATGTCGACAAGGGCGGCTGGTCAGCTTTGGGTTAGTCTACTTGTCAGCTAGCTCTTCTGGTCATGTCTCGAGTCCATCTTGATCTAACGAAGCCTCGTCGAGACATCAGAAGTCGAGGCGAGACAAACAGAGACCCGAACCTGAGTGAGTCTGGCTGACAGCTGGAGCAGAGCGAGTCCACAGCTGTCCCAACTCGGCAAAGTCTCGTGATGATGCACGGACCGCCGTTGAGCTTGCTGTTCCAGAATGGCGCTAATCCAGATGTGTATTTAGCGTTGCTGTCCTCGATTGGTTGAAACTGCCCTGGCTCCCCTGACCGGGACCGCCCAGTGGCCGCTGCTCCCAACAGGGGCAGAGGGGGACCCAAATAGCAGTCAGTGCAGGGCGTTAAATCATGCTGAAATCCAGGGTCACTGTGACGCTTCGCTGCATCCTCTCATCAGTGTGCTACTGCACTGCTGCACTGCTGCACTGCTGCTTCCATCACAATCATCGCTTGTGATCTTTGACTTTGTCAATCCTCGATAGAACACAACAACGGGAATAACGACGCCCAGTCCACTGTCGAGTTCATCTTCTTTTTCTCTTCTCTCCTCTGTCACGACAACAAGCATATCTTAGCGCCTGCCTTCCTTGTCTCGATAACTAAGGTACCCAACAACAAAACAATCGTTTGCCCATCTTTCCATCTCTTCAGCGCGTTCCCCGCCAAAAGGTCCGCTCACTATTGCAATCCCCCCCCCTCTCTCTCTCTCCCCCTCCAAGTTCCACCCTTTTTTTTTTCTATTCGGACAGTTTTTGCGCATAAACCCCCCTAGTTGGCAGTCCTGGCAGCCAGACAGCGTTGTTGGTCAACAGGCGGCCCATAGCAGCACACGAGCCCAGCCTCTCCTTTGCTCGACCCAGCTACTATTGCCCCATATCTTGGAAATTGCACCTTTTCCCACTGCCGACTCGGACTCGTGTGCGGGACTCGTCGATCGTTGTTATTGTTTTCGCTGTCTCGCCGAGTCGCCTTTGAAGGAATCTCCGAGTCTCAGTGCTGGCTGGCAAGGCCCATGTGCAAGACCACACCACCAGCTGTCTGCTTGTCGCTCCCTAGTCTCCCTTCAGAGAGCGCCAAGACAAACCACCACCCTGTCCTTCTGTCCTCATTGCCCGCGCTGACTCTCCGGCTGTCACTGCCACCAAAGCCGAAACCTGGAGCTAGTTCTCAGCTCAATAATAGACACCAGGCGCTGCGGCCCTAAACAGAGACTATTCCAAACGGTCACGCGAATCGCTTCAGCCGATATCCCCCCCCCCCCCCCCCCCCCCTCTCTTCCCCCTCCAACTGGAATAATTGCGACGTCGACCCAGCATTGATAACAGCCACCTCATCACACTAAAAGGGAGACCACACCGTTCTTTCAGTGGTTCACCACCGCGTTGATGTCGAAACGAAGCCTTCGAAGACCTTCCGCTTCAAAACCTCGAGTTCGCCGACCTCAATAGGTTGCAGTTCGGCCAGAGTGTGCTGCGCCAGAGATAGCAGCAGGTTGGAAACAAGTTATTCGGACGGAACCAGCCCTGCTGCCAACCGGTACCATACTGTGCTGTAGACCGCCATGATCGGGCCCGACTATGGCGGCGGCGGCGGCGAGGGCCGAGGGATAGACCACGAGCACGACCGCGACCGGAGCCGCGATCGAGACCACCACAATTATGACTACCATGGCCAGCCACCGCCTTCCGGCCCAGACCCTCCTCTGTACCACGGCGACAGAGATATGGTCGCGAGGCAGAACGGAGCCCCGTACGCCAACCAGCACGGGCGCCCGCCAGGATCCCCGGCGCTGAGCGCGGCCGACCGAGAGCTCGACGCCGAGTCCAGGCGGAGCGGTGAGCGGAACAGGTCGAGACCGAGGAATGGGCGAGCAGTCAGCGCACAGGTGCGGTTATGTAGGAAATGCGGCGAACCTCTTACTGGACAGTTTGTGCGAGCCTTGGATGGGACCTTTCACCTGGATTGCTTCAAGTGCCGCGTGAGAACCCAACCCCCCCTCCCCCAGCTCTCCTCCCCAAACCCGGGAGTGTGCCATTGTGATTGTGTGTATATGTACTAAGATGTGTTGTCAAAACAGGACTGCGGCCAAATAGTAGCTTCCAAATTCTTCCCAGCAGACGACGAGAACGGCGAGGGGCAATACCCGCTCTGCGAGACCGACTACTTTCGGCGGCTTGGACTGCTGTGCCACAAATGCGGAGGTGCGCTGAGAGGATCATACATCACGGCGCTCGAAAGAAAATACCACGTCGAGCACTTTACGTGCTCCCTGTGCACCACGGTCTTTGGGGCCCAGGACAGCTACTACGAGCACGAGGGCGAAGTCTACTGCCACTACCACTACTCTACCCAGTTCGCCCAACGGTGCAGCGGATGCAAGACGGCCATACTTAAGCAGTTTGTCGAGATATTCCGCAACGGCCAGAACCAGCACTGGCACCCCGAGTGCTACATGATCCACAAGTTCTGGAATGTCAGGCTCAACCCACCGCAAGATGCGGTGCTGGGACCCAGCCACGACGACCCGGAGAGTCGCCAGGCCGTCAAGAAGGCAGAAGAGCTCATGGAAGAGAAGGTGTACCGCATCTGGAGTGTTCTGTCGACCTTTGAGGAATCATCAGCCGCCTGCATCTCGGACATGCTCCTTCACGTCAGCAATGGCGCCTACGTGGATGGCGTCATGGTCGCAAAGAAGTTCATGTGGCACGTCGACATACTCTTTCGCTCTGCGGACAGGCTGGAAGCCACCACCCAAAGGCTAGACATGAAAGGAATGTCGTATGGCAGGGAAGCGAAGCTGCTTTGTAAGAAGATAGTCGCCTTCTTTTCCCTCCTCTCCAAAACTCAGGACGGTGGCGGACGGAAGCTCGGCGTCACACAAGATCTCCTGACTCTCGTGACCGGCCTGGCGCACTACCTCAAGCTCCTCATCCGGATATGCCTCCAAGGCGCTCTCCGGATAGAGAAAGAGCGTCACGTCTCAGATGGCCTGTATCAGTTCCTCGATGATCTCGACAACCTGGATGGCCTGCGGGCCGAGGACAACTCGACCACTACGCTTCAGCTGAGCACGGGCATGGCCAGGCTCTCTGCAAACGACTCGGATCAGTGCGTGCTGTGTCGAAAGCCGATCGAAGACGAATGTGCCAAGCACGGAGAAAACCGGTGGCACATCAACTGCGTGTCGTGTATCCATTGCGGGAAGGCGCTTGGCCGGAACCTTCAAGATGCTCGCCTGAATCGGTACGATTCCAAGATATTCTGCAGCGAGCATGAAGATTATAGCACCGAGAAAGCCTCCGGGTTCGAGCATGTGTCCAAACTGCAGCAGTACATCTTCCTGCTGCAGGTCGCGCTGGCCCGGCTCCTGGAAATCCTCCGAAGCAGCGGTTCCATTCCTCGGGGTTCTGAGGAGGGCAACAACGGGGAAGGCCTTCTCGGAGCACCGGACGCGCCTCGCCTACAGGCTGACACCCGCTCCAAGTCTTATGCCGGTGGCGACGCCCAACATCATCGCGAATCGTCGTACGAGAGCACACTCAATGACGTCCGTCGCTTGCGGAGCACGCGTCTGGATAAGCACCTGTCGTCGAGCTTCCGGAAAGCTAGGACCTCCCGGATAATGGACGGTCCGGAGGGGAGCTCGGCGCGGCCCGGCAGCGCGGGACCAGAAGGAGGCGCTCCCGGCCAGCCGGGCATGCATATTGTCGAGGAGCGCGGCCTCGGCGACGAAGGCTCGACGGATATGATGTTCGGCAACCAGGACGGCATCACGCTGGACGACATTCCCCGCATCGTCGCGGCCGAGCAGGCAAAGGAGCAGCGGTCGTATCAGCCGCCGGGGCGCCAGGAGCTGTTCCGGTCCCCCTACACCGAACCCAACTTCGGCAGCGGACCGACTGCCGGACATCAGCGGTCGCTCTCCGCGGGTAGAGAGGTCGACTCTCGGTTCGCCGGTGAGCAACTGCAGCAGAGGAGCGGTGGCGGCCGCAAGTACTTCTCGGAGCTCTCGGGCCTCGAGTACTTCATAGTCCGCCACCTTGCTGTTCTTACCATGCATCCCATGGTGGAGAACGAGTTCACCCTGGAGGAGCTGCTCGGACTCATCGAGTCCCGCAAGCCGCCGAATTTCTGGAAGAACATCGGCAAGGCGTTCCAGAAGGACGGCAAGAAGAACGTCAAGAAGAAGGGCGTCTTCGGCGTCCCGCTGGAGGTCATCATCGAGCGCGACGGCGCCGAGTCCACCGACGGCGTGGGGTCCGCCACGCTCAGGATACCCGCCATCGTCGACGACATCGTGGCCACCATGAAGCAGATGGACCTGTCGGTCGAGGGCGTGTTCCGGAAGAACGGCAACATCAAGAAGCTCGGCGACCTCGTCGAGAAGATCGACCGGGACGGCGGCGCGGAGCTCGGCGGCAACAACGTGGTGCAGATAGCGGCCCTCCTCAAGCGCTACCTCCGCGAGCTGCCCGACCCGCTGCTGACGCACAAGCTCTACCGGCTGTGGCTGGCGGCCGCCAAGATCCAGGACGAGGAGAAGAAGAAGCACTGTCTGCACCTGACGTGCTGCCTGCTGCCCAAGTGCCACCGCGACTGCCTCGAGATCGTGTTCTGCTTCCTGAAGTGGGCGGCGTCGTTCCACCAGGTCGACGACGAGTCGGGCTCCAAGATGGACATCAAGAATCTCGCGACGGTTATCGCCCCGAACATCATCTACAACAACGCCAAGGCCGCGGCGCTCGACAGCGACCCGATATACGCCATCGAGGCCGTGGAGATTCTGATCACCAACATCGAGGAGATGTGTCTGGTAAGTGCCATTGCCTGTCTCGCCTTGCATTTACATTCCCTAACTCGCTTATAGGTTCCCGACGAATTTGTCGACATGCTCAGCGACCAAGCCCTCTACAACACCAACGGGGAGATCACCACCAAGGAGATCCTGAAACGGTTCGGCGACCGGCGCGTGAACGGCGGCCAGCCGCAGTTCGGCGACGCCAGCGAGCTGATGCAGCGGCACCACGAGATCGCCAACAGGCCGCCGCCGCGCAGGATCGAGACGGACCCGTCGGCCTGGCAGTCGGAGACCAGCGTCAGGACCGTCCAGCAGGAACCCACCCTGCCGTACGTGAGCCAACAGCAGCAGCAGCAGCAGCAGCAGCAGCAGGGGACGCCGCCGCAGAAGTGGCGGAACCCAGACGACAACGGCAGCCACTCTCCCTTCTCGCAGCAGCAGCAGCAGCAGCAGCAGGGATACGGCTCGGCGGAGAACCTCGACCGCGGCGGCCCGCCTCCTCCCCCCGGCCCGACCCCGCGCCGGGAGTGGCGGAACTCGGGAGCCTACGGCGGTGCCAATACCAACGCCAACAGCAACAATAACAACAACAACAGCAGGCAGCTTCCCAACGGCGGAGTCGCCGCGGGGGGTATCTAGGCGGTATGCACCCACAAGCTCAGGCCGCCGAAGAAGCGGATGAAACAAGATGAGAAGAAGACGCAAAAACCCAAAAGACGGCGGAAACGACGTTCCCCATCCTTTCTTCTACGGCTCGGGTTATAGGGGGCAGCAAAGCATTTGGCGGGTGCGCGGCGCGGCGTTGCAATTTTGTGTTGTCTTGTCGACCTCATTTCTCTCAATTTTTTTTTTTTTTGGGAACAGCTTGTCTTGTGTCCTTCCCCAGTCCCGGCGCGAAGCAGCTTCTTCTGATGACTCTACACGGATTCCCCCCCTCGCCTACTCTTTTTTTTTTTTTTATCTTCTTCGCTGCCGTTTTCTTTTTTACGAGGGTTTCTTGAGCGTGGTTCTCTGATCTGAACTTGGGGCCTGGTTGTCTGTTTTCGTTCTGATTCTTCTTCTTCTTCTTCTTCTTCTTCTTCTTCGACGGCCTCGACTGCGTGGTGGTCTGGGATCGACTTGAGGCCGCTTGAACGAGGGGGTGCTATATCCGGGAATGGGTACGGCACGGCGTGTGTTGTTGTTGTTGTTGAAGTAGTGTCTATACCTATATGTCGCCCTGGACATGCGGCAGGAGCAGAGGCCAGGGCCGGGGAGGCTTGAGGTGTGTCTGCGGTGCTGGGTTTGGGGAGGAGGGTTCCTTGACTATACACACCCCTCTTTGGATGGAATGATTTCCCCTTCTTCCCCCCTGCCCCCGACCTTGTTTCGTATTCTTCTTTGCCGGCTTGGACTAGGCTTTACAAAAAAAAAAAAGAGAGAGATGGGATGAGAAGAAATGAGGGCGGCGATGATAGTCGGTTTGCCTGTGCTTATCTGGCCCGGGATCAGAGAGAAGAACGCTCGGCAAGTTGGTCGGGAAGGGGGGTCTCGGAAACGCAAATCAAACAGATGCTCGATCTTGGGACTTTTCTTTTCGTTTCTTATCATCGACGCAAGATGGAAGGGATGGGGAAATCTGAGGATCGCAGACTTGGAGGGAGCGGAAGGAAACTTAGAGGACGCACCGTTTTGTCTCTCTCATCTAGGCGGCAAATTCGAAGCTGTGTGAAAGTGAAAAGTGAATGTGAATGTGAATGTGATGTGCTCGTTAAGAGTCCCTGTGCCCTGTACCCTTTATTACACGTGTAGCCTCTCTCCAGCTTATGAACACTGATCTGCTGTCCTGCCCTTCACCTCGCTACAGTCATAGTAGATTTCAATGGTAGATATGACAAACCCGTATGTGTCCCATCTGTGCTGCGTAGCGAAGCTCACAGGACCTGCTGGGTCCTTTTGCTGCGAGAAGTCTGCGGTATGTTCTGCCCAAATCGTCTCTGAGCATGTTCATGTGCCCGTCCACCAGAGCAGATGCAGGTCGTCGTCCATACTTACACAAAATGCTACATTGAAAGCTACAGGGTATTTACAATTGTACAACGCGCCGCCAACCACATTATGCGCCCATATATAAATTCCTAAATCACACCAAATGTCCCCTAGCACTCACTTCCCCCCCTTCTCCTTCTCCTGATCCAGAAACCACCTCACAGCCCGCTTGACACCCTCGTCCAGACTGACCAGCGGCTCATACCCGAGCCGCCGCTTGGCCTTGCTGATGTCGTAGTACCGCGTCATGCAGCTGTACACGATGCGCTGGCGGTTGAACGTGGGCGGCTTCCCGATCAGCGCGAAGAAGCACTCGCTCAGGTACCCCAGGGCGTAGCCCACGTCGCGTGGGAGGACCCAGATCTTGTCGGTCCCGGCCTCGCTGCCGGCCGCGCGCCACACGGCCCGCGCAAAGTCCCAGAAGTACACGGGGCTGTCGTTGGTGACGAGGAAGGCCTCGCCGTCGACGCGCTCGTGGTCTAGCGGCGGGTTGGCCGGAAACCCGGGCCGGGAGGCGGTGTGCAGCAGGGCGCGGGCGGCGAGGAGGTGGGCGTGGGCGATGTTGATGACGTAGGTGAAGTCGAAGAGGTTCTCGTTGGAGCCGACCTGGACGTTGTTGCGCCCCTGGCGGAAGATGTTGACGAGGTGGTGGGTTACCATGGTGTCGCCCTCGCCCAGGATGCCGGCGGGCCGGATGGAGACTGTTAGGAGGTTGGAGGGGCCGGTGCGGTTGGCGGCTAGGACGAGCTCTTCTGCCGCTGCCTGTTGTGACGAGGGGTGTTAAACATTGAGTGACCAGAGGAGTTAGAGTTGGGAGAGTGGTGCGGCTTAATAAAAAAAAAAAAAAAGGAGCGGATATGAGAGAGGTTGTGCGCACCTTGGTCTCAGAGTAGTACTCTGTCTGGGCCTTGCCCCTGATCACGGGCCACCGCTCGTCGGCGTTGATGAGGTCGTTCTTGTTGTCGCTGATGATGCTGGCGGAGCTGGTGTAGACGAGCGCCTTGACGCCCGTGGACTTGCACGCCTCGATCACGGCGGCGGTGCCGTCGACGTTGACCTTCTTGAACAGCGCGTGGGCGACGGCGTCGTCGGACTGGGCGGCGGGCGAGGCGGTGTGGATGACCACGTCGGGCTTGGCCTGCTCGAACACCGAGGTCAGCCGCGCGGCGTCGGTGATGTCGGCCTCGTAGTACTTCAGGCGGTCGGACTCCGGGCGGCGGTTGCGCACGCAGCGCAGGTCGAGGGCGGACACGGTGCAGGCGTAGTCGGCCAGCAGGAGGTTGACGACGTGGTGGCCCAGGAAGCCGCAGCCGCCTATCACGAGGACTCTGCCGAGGTCGGGTTTCGCGTCCGCGGTCATGATGGAGGGCTGTGGTGATTTTTGGGCGTCTTGTATCGTGTGTTGTCTCGTCAATTGGTTTGTCGATACGCTTTCAAAGATGGACGTTGTTCAGATGTAGATGCGGGCAGATACGACGGAAGAATTATAGGGTAATACCTCCAATTAGAGTAGACTCTCCATACAAAGCAAGGTACCCCTCAGGGGTCTTGCCTGTTGCGGTTTAGCCGCGTTCCAATCTGCCGGGGTCTGTGAGGTACGTACAGTACGTACCGTGTACAGTATGACAGATGCAGGGCGGCATCTCCCGCTCGGAAGGAACTCCCGTTGAATCCTTCCCTCCTTCCTCTTGGTGGACAGACACTCGACGACCTCATGCGACGTTGCAGGTACCTCTCTTTACCTTCACTCTAGTATCCGCACATAAGATGAAGGGAAGATGGATTAGAAGCGTGATGTTATGAGTCTATCACAGATTTACATTCATCTAACAAGTTGACTACATGAGAGGTTGGTCATGATCTCTCCTCAGCTTCGGAACAGCCGGGTTGCAGTCTGAGGCCTCACACTCATAAAAACACCCTCATCTTGAGATAATCTCATAACATCATCACCTTCATCTTGAGATAATCTCATAACATCTTCACCATCCAAAGTAGTACACTCCTCGTCCCAAGCCATGGACCGCCCCAAAGATCTCACCATGGAACCTCCCCAAGAAATCAACATCCTAACCCTCAACTGCTGGGGCCTGAAATTCCTCTCCGCCGCCCGCCGTCCGCGCCTCGCCCACATCGGCGCCCTCATCGCCTCCTCCTCCCCCCCGCCCGACATCGTCGGCCTCCAGGAGTGCTGGACGCGCGAGGACTACCTCTCCATCCGCCGCTCGACCTCCCACCTCCTCCCCCACGGCAAGTTCTATCACTCTGGCGTCTTCGGCGCCGGGCTCGCCATCCTGTCCCGCTGGCCCATCGAGGAGAGCAGCATGCTGCGGTACCCGCTCAACGGGCGGCCCACGGCGTTCTTTCGGGGCGACTGGTTCGTCGGGAAAGGCGTGGCGGTGGCGCGGGTGCGGTTCGGTTCTGGGAGGCGGGATGTGATGGAGGTGTTCGACACGCACACGCACGCGCCGTACGAGAGGGAGCCGCACGACAGTTATGTCTGCCACCGCACCGCGCAGGCGTGGGAGGTGGCGAAGCTGCTGCGGGGCGCGGCGGAGAGGGGACATTTGGTGATCGCGCTGGGGGACTTCAACATGGTCCCTTCGTCGCTGGCGCACCGCATCGTCACTGCGCGCGGCGGGGTGAGGGATGTGTGGCAGGTGGCGCACCCGGACAGCGCGGTTGGGCCGGCGGACGACCCGGCTGAGCGGGCGAGGGGCAGGCCCGTGCCGACGGCGGAGTTTAATGTGAGGGAGAACGGGGTCACGAGTAATAGCGTGTATAACACGTGGCGGTGGAGCAAGGAGCGGAGGAAGAAGTTGGGGAAGGAGGGGGAGGGGGAGGAGGAGGTGGTGGTAGCGCCGGATACGCCAGATCCGAGGGGCCAGAGGCTGGATTACATCTTTGCCGGGGACGGGGGGAGTAAAGACGACGGGGCGTGGACCGTCAAGAGTGTTAAGGTCGGCATGATGCAGCGCCATCCCGTGCTCGCGTGCTCGCTGAGCGATCACTTTTCCGTGGAGGCTACGCTCGCGTTCCGGCCGGCAGCCGAGGATCGCGGACGAGGCGGGGAGAGGGGGGAGAAGGCGGGTGCGGTGCCGAACGACCACCACGAGGCTACCCAGGAGGACGGTGGGGACCTCACGATCCGGAACGGCCGCGACGACCGCGCTCTGCAGGACGGGGTGTACCTGCGCAGCCCTACGGGGAGCGAGCTCCATGTCGCAGCGAGCTCCGGCAAGCAGCGGCCGCCGCCGCCGCCAGATAACGCACTGCGCGGCGGTCTTGACGGCTACGACGCGGCCGGCGGCTACGGCCTGCCGGTGTCGACCTACGACGAAATCCTGGCCATGATCGCCACGTACGTCGCGCGGGAGGAGGCGCAGCGGAAGTGGCGGGGGCTGCACTTCCTCGCCTGGGTGGTGGTGCTGGTCGCGTGCCTGGTGGCCGTGTGGTTCGTGCCGCGCAACTTCGTCGCGTTCATCCTCATGCTGCTGAGCAGTTTTGGTCCGGTGGCCGGCACGGTCGACGGCTTGATCGCCCTGCTGTTCGTGAATACCGAGCTGAGGGCGCTGCGG
The DNA here is from genome assembly GCA_023628855.1 of Coniochaeta sp. PK30-01. Lineage (NCBI taxonomy): Eukaryota > Fungi > Ascomycota > Sordariomycetes > Coniochaetales > Coniochaetaceae > Coniochaeta > Coniochaeta sp. PK30-01. The sequence goes on along the minus strand of JAMAJW010000111.1, from coordinate 75,702 downwards.
GAGTTTGAGTGGGAGGTGCGGAACGCCAGAGCTGCGGCTGCGGGGGGTGTGCTGTTGGATGATCTGGGTGATTGAGGCTAGCCTGAGCGTGTCAAGAGATTGACAGGTAAGGATGATTGAGCGGAGTGGGCTCATGGCACGCTTAGGGCTGTCAGGTTAGGGAGGTTGAAATGGACGCAGTGTTACGAAGCATATATACCCCCATCACATCATCGCACGAGACGCAACGAGCGACTGTAGCAGTTACGCAACCTTTTAAGCATGAATAGAAATAGATAGCATAGATTGGAAAACAGAACCTCAAGCGGCTCGGGTATTTAATACTTCCATCTCAAACCCATATCCAAACGCTGAATCCCTATATCCTGAAAGATGTGACATACAACCAACAACAACTCACGCACCCGGTATAACAACCTATTCAACAATTCATTAGACTTGCTTGACATCGACACCGCTACCAACATCAGCACCACTCACGGCCTGCGCCCTGTTCTCGATGTTGTAGATGGCGCTCTGCAGCGCGCTCGTCAGGTCGACGTGGAACAGCGGCCGGTTGAGGCCGTGCACCACCACCGCCCTCTTGTGGCTGCTGCCGCGAAGCTCCACGGTGCGCTTGTGCGCGGGGGGCTTGAGGGCGTCGGCGTCCTCGCTGCTGCCGCTGCCGCCGCCCTCGCTCGAACGCGGGGCGGCCTCGATGTCCGTGGCGGGGGCCTGCTGCGAGGCGCGGCGGCCGAGCTCCTTCTCGTTGAGCGCGTTGTCCGCCGCCGCGGCCGCGCTGTCGGACCCGCCGATCTCGGCGACGCTGAAGATGCTCTGCCACCGGTGGTGCAGGCCGTCCGGTCGCTCGGTGGGGTACCCGAAGCCGGCCGAGACGAGGGCGCGCTTGGTCCACCGGTTGTTGATGCAGGCCATGTGCCAGTCGACCACGTCCGGGGCCGTGTACCGGTCCAGCTGGTTGCGCACGTCGATGAGCTGCTGGACCGAGGTGATGTCGACGTTGTTGACGGCGCTGAAGTCCAGGATGATGGCCTTGAGCGTCGGCAGGTTGACGTCCACGCCCGCGGCGCCCTCGTCGAGCCCCGCCGCCTTGGCCGCCTTGCGCTGCTTCCGCGTCGGGCCCGGGTCGTTCCACGGCCGGTCGCCGGGGCGCTCGTAGTGCGACAGGTTGGTGCGGCGGGTGTGCTTGAAGATGTAGTCGGTCAGGTACTCGAGCGTGTGGCTCGCGTTCGGGTAGTTGAACCCTTCGTTGAAGCGGTAGATGAAGACTCCCGGGTAGGGCGTCTCCAGCTCGAGGCCCGGGTTCGAACCATCCGCGTGGTCGATGGGCAGGAAGATGTTGCGCGCCGGTGGCTCTTTCGAACCCGTGAGGGCGCCGTACTCGCCGGGGGTCTGGCGGCCGTCTTCGCCGATGACGTGGTCTCCGACGACGGAGTGGACCTTGACTCTGCCGAGGAAGGAGCCCTTGCCCTTGAGGATGCGGTAGAGCAGGACGGCGGCCGAGATGCAGATTGTGGTGTAGATGCCGTCCTCGATGCTCGTGAAGACGGTCACGATGACGCCGACAAAGAAGATGAAGACGTCGAGCGGAGACACGCGCCAGAACTTGTAGACGGTGTTGGGCGGCGTGATCAGGTCACCGACAGCATGGATGATAACCGCGGCCAGGGACGCGCTGGGGATGTAGTAGAACACGGCAGGCAGCGCGTAGATGGCTAGGAGGACGACGATGGCGGTGATGACACCGGCAAACGGTGTTCGCACACCGGCTTTGGACTTGATAGCCGTCCGACTGAAGGACCCGGTGGCAGGGTAGCCGCCCAGGAAAGGCCCGAGCAGGTTGGTGACGCCGATTGCCACCATCTCCTGCGAGGGGTTGATCGCGTAGTTGTTCACACGGCCGAAAGACTTGGAGATGGCGATGTGCTCGATGAGCAGGACGATGACGGCGGCAGGGAGAGAGCTTGCGAGGCCGCGCGCGATTTCTCTGTCGAGCTTGGGCACGGCAGCGTTCTGGAAGCCTGCAGATACAGATTGTTAGCATTCTCGGTCTCCAACTCACGACCAACGTGTTTGGGATGACGCACCTCTAGGGACATCGAACAGAATCTTGAACTTCGCCTTGCCCCTGGGCATATTCCGGTTGGCGAGCCAGCTGATCATGGTGTAGAGGAGGATGACGAAGACGGTCCGCAGGGTCGAGAGGAAGAAGAACAGCCTCTGCTTTTGTGGAAACCGCTTGGCGGCGTACTTGCACCCTGCGCGGATCAGGTAAAGCATTGTGAGAGCCGTCAAGCCCATGGCCGCGTCCAATTTCGTGCGGGGGAGACCCTGAAGGGTGTGAATAAAGACCAGGTACGTCGCATCGCGCGTCGAGAAGCCGGTGATGCCCATCATGGTCGGGACTTGACCGACGGCAATATTGATAGCCGAGCCGGTCATGAAGGCCGACAAGGCCGAGAGCGGGATCAACTCGACAATCCAGCCACATCGGATCAGGCCGATGAAGAGGACGATCGAGCCGGCAAGAATGGCCAGGGCCGAGGCGATGAAGTGGCCGGGCACATTGGGCAGCTCCTTCTTCATGTCGGCGACCACACCACCGGTCACGGTAGACATGACGGCCACAGGCTATTATATCACACAATCAGTCAGCTGTTCCGTGACGCCAAGGACGCCGAGAAGACCAAGAGATGTGGCTGAAGCTTACCCCGATGGTGATATCCTTGGAGGTCGCGAAGAACCAGTAGATCAGGACACCCATGAATGACGAGTAGAGCCCGAACTGGGGCGCGAGATTGGCGAGAAGGGCATACGCCATGCCCTGGGGCACGACGACGGCGCCGATGGTGATACCTAGCGGAAGACGCTTGTCAGGCAAACCCTCGGGTACGAGTGAAGGATGTGAATTTGCTTACCAGCAACGAGATCTCCGATAAGCCATTGGACGTTGTAGAATGGAATCCAGTGGAGGAATGGGAATAAGGACCAGAGGTAGTCGAGAAGCTGCTTGCCAGAAGGAGTAGTCTCGCGGATCCACTCCCAGGTTGTAGGCGGCTCCTCGATGAATGTCTCGGCCGTCGCGACGGAGAAGACGGACTCTCCCCGTGTAACCTCATCTAGGTAGGGCTCAGACTTCTGTATCTTGATGCCCAGAGCCTTGGCAAGCCCATGGCCAATCTTGGTGCTCGTGGACGCCATGGTTAAGCTTTGCGGGAGGATCCCTTATTGGAGTGGCAGTGCTGTAGCCAAGGGCCAAGAAGTTGATATCACAAGGTCGACGAGGGGGATTGTGTGGTGGCCAAGCAAAGGGAGCTTTATATACCGTACCACACACGATTCAGGGGGCACAGGCCGACCACCTATCCCACCACGCTTGGCGTAATATATCTTGCCTGCTCGCAAACCCAAGCCCGTGGTTTTAGAATCTGTGGAGGAAGCCGTGTGTGACACTGATTCGGGGCGGTAGCGAGAATGCGGAAAGTGGCGCCCGGGGTTAGATCCCGCGGCCTGCAGTCTCTTCTCTGATCTAGCCACGCAAGCGAGGGCAAGCGAGGGCAAGCAAGGAGATTGTCAGAGACCCCCAGATGAGTCAAGAACAAGCAAAGACAATAGCTTCCCGCTGCACGAGCTCCAAGCCGTCAAGCTCGCAATACGCTAGTTCGTCGACCGCGGAGCGGTTGGACCCCAGCAAGCTGAGGGTGGCCGGCGTGGGTGTCGAGGCCGCAGGTGGGAGGCAGGGAGGCCGAGACAGATGAGAGGACGCCACTGGAATATCGCTCGGTCACGGTGCGTCTTGGTGTGTCTCCTGGCTTGGTGCGGCTGGCTTCGACGAGTGAAGATCTCTCCAAAAAAAAAAAAAAAAAAGAAGGAATGGTGACATAACCCAATAAAATTGCCTAAGAAGCGTCAAAGAGTACTGCGTAATGACAAGCAAAACACTTCGACTTGACTACTTCTTGGTATAAGAACCCGCAGGGAGGCGTAAATGGAGCATAGCTGTGAGTGGATAGGGTGGATGGCGCAATCGCAACCTTGCCTTTCTAAGCTACACTACCTTGTGGATGTGAAGGAGATGGGAAGATGGGGAGCTTGTAGATCGTACGGGTGGTCAACTGCGAAAGGGTACAGTCGCCGCGGCCTCGGTAGCTCCGGTTTACTTGGGGGTATCCTTTACTAAGGTATTTGCGTACAATGCACTCTCTCATATGGGATGAAGTTTTCTTTTTCTTGTATCGTCCCATAGCTACGCGGCTAAGCCCGTATTTTGTGCTACCGTGCTTTCCGCTCTTCCTTGAGGGTTGTTGCTGGATACCAAGTTCTATACTATATCTGCTGCTTAAGAAGACGAGATGAATCACCGACAGCATCCCCCAACGGCTTCAGATTCAAACAACTCCGACCGTCAGCGCTCCTGAATAGTAGCAAAATAGGTACGTGTGTATGTCTCAGAAAAAAAAGAAGAAAAAAATAAGGGACTTGGCGTTCTGGAAGTGCCATTCTACATAGTAACTTTCTGCAAGCAGCTGTTGTAAGAGTGTGGTTGAGTTTGCCATATTCGGCGTCACCAGGAATAATTGACCAATCAGAGGTCCGCAAGCCGATTGTGAAATGGGCGTGGGCGATGATGTGATTTGGACCCACAAAATAAGCAAGACAGTGAGGTAATAGACCTCCACTCTCCAAGATTTGGCGGCTCCTTCGTCCACACCAGCAGATCTGGGCTCTTCAGCGACAGAGCGACAACAGAGTGGACTTGGTAATAAGAGTACGTACCGAGCATACGTACTACTGCGGTATGTACTCTGAAGTTCGATTTTCGACTCCCCGTGTGATTTTTGGTCGTGATCCTAACTCTGCAAAGTCGGGCTGTGCATTGTTCTCTTGGCCTTTGTCATTACTCGCAACCAATTCTCGCGCCATCCCGTTGAATATGGTCTATTCGGTGCTCTTGACTCAGTGACTTCATTCCGCAAACCCCGGCAATGGCGCAATGTGCATCTCGGTATCATATCGTGAGGCTGATGTCACTGCCGAGCAGATCGAGCAGATCTCAAGGCTTTGCAGCTGAACTCCACGGTGGGTCGCGGAGCTATGTTTCCCCCGTGTACACTAAACTTCTGCCTCTCCAAGCAATGCCGGTGCTTGGCAAGGGTTTTGGGAACATAAGTTGATCTCAGCGGAGTGTACGTATATGGGCAGGACGAGGGCACTTTGATGTCGACAGAGGTATTCGAGGACAGCGCACCGGGGCCGTCATGACGCTCAGCCTTGCAAGCTGTACCGTTGATGTTGACGGCCATGGGGTTCCGAGGCCACGATGAGAGGATTGCCGGCGCTCATACATGTTCTGTGTTCCTCAGAGCGTGCAACAACGATGACCTGCCATCCGAGTAAATCGTCTGTGAGGGCCACTGACTGAAACTGCCATTGACATCGGGTTGCTATAAGTTAGAAGTGCCGTTAAGGTATGTACATACAGTAAGGTATCTTAACCTGGAGCGAGCACTAAACGCGCTTCGCGAAAAGTCGCGTCTAAGCAGGGTGCGTCCAGCCAACCACCAGCCACCCCGCTCCTAACGTTTTGGCAAAACTTACACAGTAGGCTGGAAAGGAAGCTCTCACCGACACCAGAGCAGACGTTGATTGCGCCCTCGTCCGTTCAACATCTCAGGTATTCACTGTTGACCGTTCGATCGGAATTGAGGTTCTTTCCGGCCAAGTTAGGGACTGCGATCCAGTATTCCCATCCATCGCAACCGCCAAAATGCCGAGTCCAGTGAAGGAATCGATACCATCTCTACACCCTCTGCCAACGACACAACTACATCCACCTCCATCGCCTGGAACACATCGTGCCCTCAGAAAGCTACAATCAGCACATAATCTAGGAGCCAAGGCGGCCAATCAACCTTCGCTCATCTCCCAACAGAGGCATCAATTGCAGCTTCAACAGCTCTCGCAACATCATCAACTGCATGCTCCGAGTAACCATAGCCAGAGCCAACATCCCCATCAGCAGAGTTCAGGATCGCCAGTGCGGAGAAATGCAAGCAACAACAGGTCGCCACAGAGGAATAGAGCGAATAGCGACGCGAATGCCAACCCCCCGCTTGTCCACCAAGCGAGCTCGATGCCGCCGCCCCCGAAGCGCTCGGCCCTGAACAGGCGCTCTACTGCCGCCGACGGCATGTCGTTGGATCGCCTTCTACGAGACGGGCCGCCTGGAGGTGATGTAGTAGGCGCATTGGAAAGCGCTCGGCTCAAGATTCTAGACCAGGGCATCAAGAGCGACAGCGACGGCATGTCCTCCTTGCGCATCTACGTCTGGCTTATTCTCATCAACGCGCCCATACTTGACACCGACGCCTACTTGGATCTCATCCATCGTGGCGCCTCACCGGCGTATTCCAAGATCCGGAACGACACCTTCCGGACGCTCACCACAGATCCCCTCTTCCGGCGCCGCGTCAGCGAAGCCAGTCTTATCCGACTGCTCAACGCCATCGCCTGGAAGCTTCACGACGCACGAGAGGAGCGCCACAAAGACAACTCGTCGACCTCTGGAAGCAGACACTCCCTGCCGTACGAGACACCGAGCAACTCCAGCAGCCGTCCGGGTTCCAGAGGCAATGCGCTCGTCTCGTCTCCAGCTTCTAAGGGCCGCGCTAGAGCCCTGACCCTTACGACCGAAGGATCCGAGAGCAGCATGGTCATCGAACCCGGCACATACGTCCAGGGAATGAACGTCCTCGCGGCGCCGTTCCTCTACGCCGCCCGCAGCGAGGCCGAGGCGTTCGTCGCGTTCCACCAGTTCCTGACCCACGAGGTTCCGGGCTACATCCGCGGCGCGATGGACGGTGTGCACAAGGGACTGGCCTTGGTGGACAAGGTACTTGCTATTGTCGACCCGAAGCTCAGTCTCTACTTGCTGTCCAAGAGCCTGACCGCCGAGATCTACGCCTTCCCTTCGGTCCTGACGCTGTGCGCCTGCACTCCGCCTCTGCCGGAAGTCCTGCGCTTGTGGGACTTTCTCCTCGCGTACGGGCCTCATCTCAATATTCTGTGTGTCGTGGCACAACTGGTCATGATCAGGACGCAGATTATGAACTCCCCAACGTAAGACAAGAGTCTTTGATGGTGTGACTACCTGTTCTTACTACCGATACTGACATTTCTGATAGCCCCAACAAGCTTCTACGTGCGTTTCCTGCCTTGCAAGCCGACCAGATCAAGCGGACGACGTTGGCTATCATCAAAATGATACCAGACGATGTCTACTCTGAGATCTGCACGCATGCACAATGAACACGGTCGGACGAAACCGGCTTGTCGCCCTTCCGTGGTGACACGGTGTGAGTATCGTACACCTCTGGCGAGACGGCTCTTACACGATAGCGACGGCTGTCAACCGCTCTTCTGCGTGGTTATGAGCATATTACCGTGCTATCTTAGTTCTGAGTTTGAGTCGCGAAAGAGGACACAGACAATCGAATAGTGGTAAAATTCGTGGCCATGCCAAGCATCCCTGTCGTCTAAGAGAGCCCATCGCTGGGTCCAAAAGACACGAAGTCTACTGCCATCCCACCGTCGAGTTCATGGCTGTTATGGCTTGCGATGAGACCCCATCTCTGTCGTCATTAACGGCTCAAGAGGGTATCGACAGCACTCAGCCAGGACATGTGCCTTGACGCGGTGCATCGCCTTAGCAGTAAGATCAATCGACCACCAGCCGTGCCTGTCGAGTCCGCCCTCGCCAGGCCATCTGCAAGATGCTCGCGGCGGTCATCCTTGCCCTGGTCACCATTCCCAGGCAACCAGAAGAAGCACCGACCCCTTATCTTGCCAGTTGCTGCCAGGTACCGCGACTGCCGGTGGTCCGTCCCGCCGACGGATCGCCCTTGGGTCAATACGAGCTCTGTTTGCTCTCTCGCGATCCTGGGCGCATTTTAGCCGCAAGATGCTGGAATATTCTCGGCGCAATAACGAGGTCCAAGCCGCTCTGACGAGGGAGAGCAACCAACCGAACCGCGGATCGTTTACCGTTGGACGGTTGAATACCGCCCACAAGAAGAGGAATTGACGCTTGATAAATAAATGACGGTGTCGGGTTTATCCCTAGACAGCTCTTTTCGCGGGATTCTTCATCGGAATTTAGGACTAGGGATGCATAGGACTAACGAGTATTCCTCAACGCCCCTCCCTGCGGCGATGTCGCACTACCATCGCATCACCCCTCTGTAAATCGGGATGTAACACACATTCTTCGGATCCCGTCAGCAAGAGAGTGGCATGCATTCAATAATCTAAGGCTCTACCAACGATCTGACATATCTATCGCACTTCATGCACGACCGGCTGAGTTGCAGAGCGAGAAGAAGGAAGGGCGGAGCACTGGGCTGCACATCCCTCTCCTAGGGGGAAGATGGGGGAATTAGCCGGCGAGGAAAACGAGGTGGTCTCCCCACCACCACCCACCCGCTGGCAGAGGAATAAAAAACAGGTTGGCAGACAGGGCAGACAGGGCAGACTTCATCTATTTTAGAAAGAAAGAAGACAGGGTAGGCTTATCCTTGGAAAATGCAATGCCTTGTTCCTGCATCCATCTGGGCCGGGGTTGCTACCGTAACCCGTGCCACGCGCAGTTCGCCAACCAACTATAGAGACATACATCCTTCTTTGAATGACTTGGCGAGAGCGAGGAAATACAACGGGGGCGGGATGAACGTATGATGTCGTTTCTTCTACCACTTCCCGTGCGGTGGGAGTCAGTTGCTTGTGGGTAAGGTACGGTAAGGCATGTAGGCCAGGCAATAGACCTCTATATACTGCCAGCGTGTCCACGCTAGCCCGGGAGTCCGACGATGTCCTAAGCTGATAGTCTGCTCACATGGTGGAACTCGTCTCGGTCGTTCCAGTCCAATATCTTGACAGTTACATTCTTTTCCCATTCTTTTGTATGTCAAGTCTATGCTCTGTACCTCTCGTCTAGCCGAGCGCACGTATCAGACAGTCGCCCGCCTGGTCTTCAGGAGCACCTCCACCGCTCCCTGCGCACATTCGAATTATAAGAGGGAGTCGATATCTTCCCCCTGACTGTAGGGGTTGGTTATACACCACCTCACTCGTTTCCCTACCCCTTACTTGTTCAACTCTCGACGCACGCCCTTACTGCCACTTTCAACCCCCTTACTGCCATCTCGACCGTAATATCATATAACACAAAAAAACAATGGTCCGAGTCACGCCCTTCCTCCCGCTCATCAGCAGCGCCGCCTCCCTGCTGGCTCCGACGGCGAGGGCGACGGCGAACAGGCAAGAGTCCTACGCCGCCGCACGGCACGCAACGCACGCCACCTCGGCTCACCTGAAGAGGGATCTCTTGACGTGCGACCAGACGTACGGCCCGGACTGGATCCAATGTGGAGACGCCCAGAGCACCTTCTGCTATAATCCGAGCGAGGGACAGGTAAGAAACGGCAAACACGCAGTTTTCCGCAAAACCCAACCTACTCTTTCTACTCCATGACCCAATAACCCTGGCTGACAAATAACAGACGTGCTGCGCCCAAGACGCGGGCTACTGCGACGCGGGCACGTGGTGCGCGCCCGTAGCGGGCTTCTGCTGCCTGGACGACGAGGACGTAGGGACCTGCGCGCGGGAGGCGGGCTTCCAGCTGCCTTCGACGGGCGGCGTCGTCACGACGGTGTCGTCGACTGCGACGCTCACGCGCTCGTCGACCACCACCGCCCTGTCGGCGACCACGACGTCGACTACCTTGTCGAGGAGTAGTCCGAGTGGTGCTGTTTCGACGGGACTGCCGACAACGCCTTGTACGACTGTTGTTGGCGGGTTGACGTGGACGTCGGAGTATCCGGCGACGATCACGGGGTTCGTGAACGGAACGAACTCGACCGGGCCTGCGCTGTCGAGTCCGACGTTCGTTCAGGTGTCGGTTGCGCAGAAGGAGCAGTGGACTCTTGTGTGGATGAGCGTGGCTATGGGTGTTGTCGGCGTATTCATGGCGACGTGTTGATGTGGTTGAGACGGGCAGAGTGAACTGGCGTCAGGCTCGCGCGTGTGGAGCCTGCCGAGATGGCCGGAGGCGGCGGGTGTTTGACCGGCTCATAATGATGATGGTGCGGAGTAGCCGGCAGGACAACGCTGAGGTTGTAAATGGCGCATGCGGATACCCAATAGTAGAAGTGCGAATGATACCACCCACTGAAAAGACACCTCCAGTACCGGAATTGCCGTCGAATCTCCGCGAGTGCCGTCTCCTCTATATGGCACAACCGTCCGAGGCGCGCCTGAAGGCTTCGCCAAAGAAAGCTTGCATGGCGGTGTAGTGGAAGAGTATGCCTCCCAGGACGGCAATATGCCAGAGGTTGTGGCTGCCTCCGACGTAATCGAACATGCCGGGGCACCACCTCTCGGGGACTTTACTGGCGTAGACGAGCGCACCGAAAAAGTAAACAAATATGGACTTGAGGATTGGCGAGTAGAATTGCCAGACAGGTGCCAGTCCGCGGGTGACGGAGATCTGGAAGATGGGAAGAGCGCCGGTCGCTCCGAGGCCAACGAAGAAGGCAACTCTTGCCCAGGCCATATCTGCTCCGTTAAACGTTGGGTGCCACGGCAGGATAACGCCTCCGATACCGAGCAGGGCTGTGGTGGTCATGTAGATAACGCGGCTCGCGGGCTCGCAGTAGAAAGCCGTGTACTCGGTCGTCATGATCGATGCTGCGATGAGCAGTGATATGCCGGTGTAGTCGACGCAAGCGAACGTAGAAACCAACCCCACGTCTGCGACCGCGTTCATGGTGTGCCAGATCGTGCTGCAGACGAGGCACTGGCAGGCGGCGAAGAAGAACACGGCCGCGATGAAGACGTCGGTTTTGGTGCTGAGGGAAAAGTTGATGCTCGTGGGATAGAAGTAGAAAGCGACGGCGAGGACGAGAACGAGGCCGAGCGCGTGGGACCAGATGTTGACTAGTTCGTTGTGGATGCCGAAGGCGGATCGCACGCAGCCGAGCTTGGACTCTGTAAAGCGGTAGCCCTTGACGATGTGCGGGTTGATCCTCCACGGTATCGGGAGGTCCTCGTAGGCGATGAGACCGTGCTCCCTTGCCCGCGTAATGGCTCGTTGGACATGTTCCTCGAGGCTCTCTGCGGCATGCTTGGCGCGGCTGATACCCTCGTCAACCACCTTACGAGCTCCTTCTATTCCCTCGTCCACCACACGGCGACTCTCGTCCAATATGAGACCGGCGGCATCAGCGGCATTTGCGAGTCCCCTGGCTCGCATCTTCGATGCTCTGTCCTCGAAATCCGAGAGCATGCCGTCCAGCAGCTCAACCCCAACCTTGGCCTTCTCGTTCATGGTCCCCGCGGCGGTAAGGGCACCGTGGTAGCTTGATTCCAGGGTCTCGACCATGACATGGAGTCTCCGTCGGCCGGCGCCGAGCACGTCTTCGGAAACCTGCGAGCATCGGGTTCGGACGGCCTGCAGGGTGGAATAGGCGAGCGATATGCTCGAGTCCAGGCTGAGGTCGCCATAGCTTTCCAGGTATTCGAGACGACGTTCTAGTTCCGAGAGGAATAAATCGACCTATATTAGTGGTTAGACAGGTCTCAGCAAAACATAAAAGACTTGTTCCGCAGAACGAACCTTCAAGAGTATGCTCTCCTCCCCGTCCAGGATCTGGTTTACTATCGACTTTCGCCTGGGAAGAGCAAACTGCGAATGTCTCCTTTTCCTGGCCGCTGTCGGTCGCAGTTGGGCATCGGCTCCGGTGGCCTGACCCTCGACTTGCTCTTGCTCGTCGTGCGAGGCTAGCGAGAAAGAGGAGGCGCAATCCATAGTGAATTAATTGAAAAGAATGTGTCTGTACAGACAGACGTTACGGTGTCGGTCGTAGCGGAAGGCTGAGCGGAATAGCGATGTGCCTCGCTCTCTCTCTCTCTCTCTCTCTCTCTCTCGGTGTATGGGAGGTTGAAGATGAGGGAGAAGGGGCGGATATCGTGGACCGACAACCCCGTATTGTTTTCTAGTATTAAGGTATGCAACAGTTGCGGAGCATCCACAATTCGCTCTTCACATGCAATGCAGAGTTCCAGATGCAACAGATACTGGAGGATTGAAAGTACTGGCCAATGAAATGCTGAGGCGAAAAAGACCGGTCCAAGTCTCCGAGAGACTTGCGAGCTTTTTTGAATCGTTGACGGGCAGAGGGGGAGGGTACCACAGTACGCAAGAATTGCGAGATATCAGGGCACGACGTCTGATTTGTCGACGCCAGATCCGGACCCTTAAAAGAGGCGTCGATCGGTTCCTGTAAAAATAAAATGGGGACACTGCAGGATTTGGTGTGAACAACACCGGGTACGCAACGATCCCAGTCTCTGGTCACGAAAAAGGGCAGGAAGGGTAATAAGGGTATTCGAAACACACAACCAACGATGCGATAGCAGACTGTAAGAAGTGTGTTGAGAATCAAATGTTGAAGAAGACGGTCGTTAGGAGACTGAATTCGGGAATGCTAACTGAACCCGAGTTGGGCTCAACGACTTCCCCCCCTGACATCACTCTCCGCGATTTCGCCGGAAGTGAGCAGGCGCGGTGCGCACCCAAAACCAACAGCGCCAAGAGCCCCTCAAAGAAACTGCTCCTCCAATAGTACGTCATTGAACCTTTTCAATGTCAAAGTTGTCAAGAGGCAACGGCCCCACAATTGAGCACATGTCAGCACCGCCATACCCGATTCGTCCTTCCGTCCCTGACCTTCCCCAATTCAGCGCAAAATGGGAGCCGTCAAGGTCAGTCATCGGATAAACTACACAGTACACCACAGTAAGGTACCATTCGAGTATCAACAGCAGCGACTACAGAGACAGGCTGCATCAAGCTCGGTGGGCTTCTGACGTCAAACCATCGATTTCAACCGAGCTACCGACGCTCAACCGACGCGTGAGCCGTCACCATGGCCGTCGACGACCAAGTTACCGACGAGAACCTGGCCTCGGTGCTCCAGATCTCGCATGCCGCCCGCGCCCAGGCACTTGAGCTCACCTCGCTCATCGAGCAGCAGAAGAATGCGCCCGGCGATCCGGAAGCTCGCGCAGAGATCGCTCGACAGCAGAAACTCCTGACTACGAATCTGGCCCGGCTCCGCGGTCTGCACCGAGCAGCATGCTTCTCGGCGCGCGACACCAAGGCCGTGACCGCCGAGGCGCGACAGCAGGTCGACCGGCTGCACCTGCAGCTGCAGAACCTGTACTACGAACAGCGGCACTTGCAGGGCGAAATTGAGGCGTGCGAGAGCTTCAGGTGAGTCTGGGTTGCTGCGCTGCTGTCTTCAAATCCCAGTGATGCTGACGCGACATCTCCCACGCAGCCACAAGTATCAAGAGCTGCCTCTCATTCCCGTCGAGGATTTCCTGGCGCAGCACCCAGAGCATGCGGACGACGACGAGAACGCCTTGATGATCGCCCGGATCGAGCACGAGAAATCCGAACGCGAGGCCTTGGAGCAGCAGAGGCAGGAACTCCTGAAGCGCAAGGCCAAGCTGATAGCGGATAACAAGAGGCGGCGCGACGACCTTGCCAATCTTGACAAGGACTTGGAGAAGTTTATCGATGTGCGTTTCCCTATCCGGGGGCTTTTCTGATGGTATCCAGACTAACATGATGATCCAGGCCGCGAAACCGATCCAGAAACTGTTTGAGAAAGTGGTTTAGAGACCATCTCCAGAAACAGACGATAGTGAGGCGCGCATATGCTCGCCGGTGCCCGCCACTGAGCCCGTTCACGGACGAACTTACCGGCGGCATCCGCGTTGTTAGCACCAGGTGGAAACAGGGTGACCAACGCTTTATCCCACGAAGGACAAATCTTTGCTTCACTTGAGGTTTCGCGTGTGCTGTCTGAAAGATCAGACCTGCAGACTGTCCAATCTCCGCAGAAGATATATTGCTACGCTACCAAACGGCACCTACGACGGAAGCATGTCATTCGGGTGGCAGTGCCAGTACCTTCAGCTTGGCTTCAAGAACGGACTCCACATTTTGATGACGACATGGACCGCGTCAACTCAAGTGGCTGAGGTCGAAACATACGTTCAACCGAGTCGACAGCGCTGGTCGGCTGAAAGGTCAGGCAGAGACATATGGAGGATCGTGGCCACATACTTGGCAAACCCTCGGGTATAGCGTTGCTTCTGCTGCGGCAGAACAGTGGATGAGGATTCGAGGCGATACTTGGTCATCTCGTTCATAATTCAGCCTTTGGCTGTGGTCTTCGGATTCGCATTGTGATGCCAGGGCACCACTGCGAGTTGTCGATTACAGATAGAAGACAGCATGCAGTTCATCATGAATAAGACTAACGACCGGCTTCGGCAAAAGCATAGCACCTACCATAGTAAACACTTGTGCAACGCAGTCATGCAAGGGGTTCGGGCGAATCTCCAGGCAACAATGTTCTATAACGATTTTGTCATACTCAGTTCAAACGACATATCTCGTCTTTCCCTATCACGGTGCGCGTGGCTCGGCCGAGGCATCTTGTCTTACGACGGACATGTTTCGGAGGCTGGCCTCTCATCCGGGCAAGTACGCGTCAAATCTTACATACTTTTTAGACGGCCATCACGTTATGCAGCAAGTCACCACAAGCATCCGCTTTAACGTAGGGGTCGTCTATGAGTTGCTGATGTTAATATCCCCGTCCACGAAGGCTCACAGCGAGGCAGCGCTGGCGATTATACGAAGCAAGGTTTCGCTATGGTATACTCAGCATCTTACATAAGGGCCGCAATTTTAGAGGCTATTTTCGGATCATTACCTAACGGCCAGGCACCCGTAGTAACTAGGTTAGTTAACCCGCGCTGCGGTAAATGATCAGTCTCGTTTGGGTCACTCGTTGTCAATGTTATACGATGTTATGGCAAACAATTGTTGAGGGAAATCTTCACAGAGTGGATAAGATGTCCAAGTACGAAGTACTCCCTGAGCGAAAACAGACAAGTTTTCTCTCGGAACGACCCTGGACGAGGGTAAGCTCTCGGTGAACTCCCGTCGTTTTAAGCTTCTTTTCCCTCCGTCTCATTTTTATTCGGAGATAGCACCGAGATAGGTCTGGGAGCCGGACAAGCTGAGAAGAATGCACTCAACGCGTTTTTCAGCGTCCCCCCAGTGCCGTTGAGTCGTGGACTTTTAGTCTTATGGTCAGCCGGTTGTGTAATCTCGCGTCTTACATGCGAAACAGCCACTAGCTTGCCGATATATGGGTACAGCCTCGCCCTCATGGAGAAGCGACTCAGCACTGAGCGAGGCTCGTGGGGAAATGAGACTCCATTTCATTTGGAAGTTTCGAAACGCCCCAGAGACCCCGTCTGGCGTCTGCCGATCTGCCAACTTCCACGCTCGGGTCCACACAGCAGAATGATGTCTGCCCAGGTTTATGTCTCACACGTGCGGTTCTGTGAGGGGACACGCAGTACACGTATGCATGTTGCCACGGTGCTGAGACGATAAGGTACCTAGGTTTTGATCTCGCTGCTCGAGCTGTTCTGTGAGTTAAGGTCGGTACGTCAGTTCCAGGTCGTCGGTGGTCAACTGGTCACGACTCAAGAAACGGCAACGATGGACGGATGGAGTCGAAATTGGCCCATCCCGCAAATCATAATCTCATGTTAAGGCTATAAGGCAACAGCAAGACGGGAGTTGCAAAGGAGCTGTACCTGGTACGGAGAAACGACCTGACGAGCGGGCGAATCAGCGAGCAGAGAATTGAATATCCAACCAATGAACTAGCGCGGACCGGCAATTTTGAAATTGGCTCGCGGGTAGGCTAATGAAACTATCCGCTAGTCCCAAAGTGGCATGGACGGTCTCGCAGAGCAAACTCGGAAAAGAAGGCCTCATCAATGAATGTTCTTGTACCATACACGTGTAGCCGAATCCACCAACCGTCCAAGACAAAGGAAACTGCCGGGGGGGGAATGATACTCCACAGGTGTCTTAGTCCCCCATTTTCATACTGCTTTAGCATGTACTGCGGCTGTGCGGTACAAGAAACTGGCAATTTTGGCAGGCCCGGGAAGGATCGGCCGTGTGTAATAGAATGTGCCCAGGCGGTTGGTTAACCGTAACGGACGTTCGTGGAGGCTTAACGATCGAGAATCAGAACTTCTCTCTCCGCAACAATCTTCAGCAAATCTTCAACACATCTTCAACAAACAAGCAATGCCGTCTTGGGCTCAATACCTAGCGGTATCGTTCTACTGCACGGGCATCGCTTGCTGGGCGGTCTATCGAGTTCTGGCCCCATTTCACATTTTGAGTTGCATCAAGCTTCGCCCAAAGTGGCATCGTGCCCTCGACCCATGACGCTCTTTAACATTTAGCACGATCGAGGGGTAACATTTGTTGGTGGCCAGAGCTCCAACAAGCTTCTGTCGTCAGGGAAGCTCTGCATCACCTTCTCCTACCTAGCAGTACCGGTATGCATGGTTCTGCCAATCGTCGATGGGCTCTTTCGCCTTCACGTGGGAGATAAGCCAAGCTTGACTAGCTAGTGATGTCGTATGTTGGAGGGACTGTGAGGCAAGATATGTTTGCATGTGGTCACTTGTGGTAGACGATGTCCTCATGGATGCTCTAATGTTCGGCATGCCTCGCTAGCGACGCTACATGATATCAGATGAGCACGTCAGATATCAAAGTGAACTAAGCGTCTCTGCCGCGGTATTCATCCAGATGTCCGGTTCAATACAGCCGGGCAGCATCGTCGCCGCCCCTCGCCTATTGCAACGAATACTGTTCCGCAATAGGTACGTACCCTACCGTTTGGTATCTTGCCCACACTGTTATGCACGTCAACCAGACAGGCAGATAGCCAGAGTGGTTGGCACGTTTGCTCCGTGCTGCGCCCATTTAGACTTACCTTAGACTACACACTCGTGGCATCTCCCACATACAGTGACGCAAAGCGCCACAGTAAACTTGTAATGTGTTCCAACTTTCGACGACGGACCCGTCTTTATTCTTACAGACCGCGTATGCATTTTCAAGATTTTGCCCAAATTCAGAATAAGTAAGGTAACCCTTGGGGTTGTCCAAGGTGCAACCATATCGACCAACATCCATTGAGAATTGAGAACAAATGCAAAAGTCGGGCTGCTTTAAATTCCTATTAGATAATGCAACGTTCTTACCCGGTCGGGCCAAGCGTGGCTTTTTTAGCGAGGGCAATTTCAATTCCTGTCTTGTCATTTGCCGTACGGTAAAGGACCGTCTAACCCAAAAAGAGTCGAGGAAAACGAGGAAACCAGTGAAACGCAGAGGATGGCTGTGCCACCGTGCCCCAGCCCCCAAAACACGCCCAAGGATCCAAAGATGACCGCTAGGAAAGTGGCAGTGGTTCCTTCCGCTAAGAAAAAAGTTCTCCAATTGCTGCTCTCATCTCCACTCAGCCCACCCACCCACCTAAAAATTTAGCGCAATCCCCCCCCCTGCCGCTCCCCGAGGTCAACCCCAGTCCAAAGTCAAAGGGCCAGCCCACTAGCCCACTTGGTACCGCCGCACTACGCCAGTAACAGCACTAGCCTTGAACGTGCCTGTGGTTTGGCCCTTGGCACTGCCAGGTGCCTCAACGACCCCTTTTCCCGCTTCATTTTCTGGAGTACCCTCCGGGCTCCAGGGCAC
This sequence comes from Coniochaeta sp. PK30-01, assembly GCA_023628855.1. Taxonomy (NCBI): domain Eukaryota; kingdom Fungi; phylum Ascomycota; class Sordariomycetes; order Coniochaetales; family Coniochaetaceae; genus Coniochaeta; species Coniochaeta sp. PK30-01. Next base: position 57,991 of record JAMAJW010000111.1, on the reverse strand, counting down.
TACCGTGCCAGGCCAACAGGGCCAGAGGGCCAGAGGGCCAACAACACACGTTCCTCGTTTCCCAGCTCGACGCTCAGCCGTTTCCGTCTGACTCTACCACAGTAACTAATTTTCCTGTCCTTCCCTCTTTGAAACCTTTTTTTTTTACCTTCTCTTGGTTCTTAAACTTTCCACTCCTTACTCCCAGTCCCTCCTTCTGGCATTCCTGTCGATAGCTGCAGCAGAGAGTCGAGCGTAGGTCGTCAATTCCATCCGACCACTGTCGAGAAGTCACTCCCCCGGCGTCCACCCTCCTCTCAGCCGGTCCGCTCTCACTCGTCCCTCCCCACCCTCTCCTCGACCACATCCTCTCCAGCTCCTCCCATAGTCTCGTCTCTGTCGTGTCTGGTAGCATTGGCTCCCACGGACAACATCTGCGGTCTCCAGTCCGCATTCACTCTCTCGCGCGTGCTCAGCAGGCTCGATTCATCGCAATGTCGTCGATATTCTCCTGGGCTTCTCGCCGTGCAGGCGGGCTGGCCATGATCGCTCTTCTCGGCCTCGCATACTGGGTCATCTCGTCGGAGCTCGAGACCCAGCGGTATAGCTACCAGTATCAACAACAGGACAGCCTTAGCGCACCCCATTACCAGCCCGGACGGTCTGCTTTCTGGATTCAGTTCTTTGCCTACTACTGTCTGCTTATCCACGTCCTCGTCGCCATGTTCCCGATGCGTTCTTGCTGGGCTATCTGGGACATCACTCGGAGCTTGAAGAAGATGGCCCGCAGCAAGACGCTCCAGGATGTCAAGTTCTCGCACCGCCGTCGAGGCTCGTCCACTTCGCTCTCGAGCGCCGAGACTCTGACCTCCGCTCGCGATTTCTCCGCCTCCAGTAGCGAAGCTGGGGATGAGCCCGAGTACCTTGTTGACTCAGACATCGCCACCGAGAGCGTCATCCATGCCATCATTGTCCCCAATTACAAGGAGGAAATGGACACCCTGAGAGAAACGTTGGAAGTTCTGGCCTCTCACCCGCAGGCTCGCGATACCTACGACGTGAGTGCTTATTAGCCCCGACATGGACAGTAAGACACAGCTAACTCAGTGATGTGCAGGTTTATCTGGGCATGGAGCAGCGAGAGAAGAACGTTGAGCTCAAGGCCATGTCTCTCATCTCCGAGTTCGTCAAGAAATTCCGGTCCATCGACTTCACACTGCACCCGTCCGACATTCCTGGCGAGGCTGCTGGCAAGGGAAGCAACGTTGCGTGGGCTGCGCGGAAGCTGAGCGAGAGATATTCCCTCGAGGCTCGCAAGAATGTGATCATCACCGGCATTGATGGTATGTAAGCCCGTTTTCTTGCACTCTTCCTCTTTTGGATCGCTGCAGGTACCAACTACAAATGATTGGATTGATTGCTGACGCTGCATCTCCCCTCCATGTAGCCGACAGTCATCTTTCCTCCAACTACTTCGCCCTCATTACCACCATGCACCTGAATTATCCCGAAACCGCCAACACGACCCTCTATGCGGCTCCTATCATCTTTGATCGCAACGCCGACAAGGTCCCCGCTCTTGTCCGTGTCGCCGATATCCTGTGGTGTGCTGCTGGCATGTCCGGCTTGTATTCTGGTTCGACCACTGCGCCTCCGACTTCTGTCTATTCACTCCCTCTCGTCCTCGTTGACCGTGTCGGAGGCTGGGACTGCGACAACGAGTCCATCGGCGAGGATCTGCACATGTATCTCAAGTGCTTCTTTGCGCTTAATGGTAATCTGACCTGCCGCACCGTGCTCAGCCCCGTGAGCCAGAGCAATGTCACCGCGGGCGGCCATGGCAAAGGCTACAAGGGTGCCTTGGCCGACATACAAGCTCGCTATAAGCAGGCCATGCGCCACATGTGGGGCGCTCTGGATACCGGCTACGCTCTGAGACAAGCCGTGGAGCTTTGGAAGGAGAGGAAGCATACCTCGAGGGCCTTCCGACCCCTGCACACATCTGTGTACGTTTTCCCCGCCGTGCATAACAGTGATCCAGGTTGAAGCCAGCTAACCTGATCGTGTCGCAGCGATGCCGAGTCTGACATCTACGTACCCGAACCCCAATTGGATACCCTCAACTTGGAGGCCGTTCCGGAAAGCGGAATCTTCTCCGATGTGACGCAGGACACCCTGAAATCACCTAACTACACGCGCATCTTCTACCTCTTTCATCGCATGTTCGAGGCTCACTTCCTGCCCGTGCAGATGACGATTCTCATATTCGCCTCAACCGGTTACATGTGGGTTGCCGGAGGCGAGACCGACCCCCACGGCATCGCGTGGATCTTCGTCATTTGCAATGTCTTGCGGACGTTTGGTTTCATGCAGGTGGCGTGTTACCTCTTCCTGTACGAGCACTTCCACAAGACGTGCTTGGCAGCCCGCAAGAAGGAAATGGTGGACGCCGGCCTCGCCAAGGGCATGAACTTCTCTCACCGAGCGCTGAAGCAGAACTTCGTGGACTATGTCCTGGTCCCGCTGGTCGCTCCCATCTTCGGCTCGATTCCTTGCGCGCAAGCGCAGCTAAGTCACTTCTTCACGCTGGATCTCGTGTACACGGTCAGCAAGAAGGCAACTCGGCAAAGAGCAAAGTCATTACGCGCGGAACTACTCGCATAACGAAGCAGCATGGTCCGGATACTCGGCCTCACGACCTTGGATTTTTTTTTTCTTTTCGCCAATATCCTTACACCTTGGCTTCTTTTCGGACCGGACGCAACGATCGATGCATTCATTGCTTGTTGCCCGGGACCGGTACTTTCTTGTTCGATTCTACGAAACACCTCGATTTTTTTTTTTTTGAAGAGCACGGGCCCGCCCGTGCGCAACCCCGATTTCCGGCCTTTACACCTTTTATTTTCCCCCCCTCCTGGGAGAACGGAGGCGTACGTGAGGGCTCGCGTATGTAAATAGAGAGAGGATATGATGTTGATATGCATGGCTCGGGCATTGGCACTTGGCATCTAGATCTGGGGTGTTTTCACCGGGACCGCTTTTACTGTTTTGGGGGCTTCAACACGGAGTTCTCGGAGCAAAGAGGAAGAGAGAGATTATTATACCGCGGGAGCGGGGGATTATCGTCAAGGAACGACATATCTCCCCGCCCCGCCGGCGTCCATTCGCTTTAGAAAGGGAGAAAGGGAAAGCAAGCAGGACGTCAAACTGCGAGCGCCGGTGCCGGATGCGAAAGGACCGGCAAAATGGCGCGCGGGCAATCGGGGACCGACGAGACGGACGGGTCCGACATGACATTTTTTTTCCCTCTAACTTGTCTTCCGCGTGGGAGGAGGGCTAGCCCACAGCGGACAAGACCAAGGGAAACGAACGAACGACCAAACCAAGTGGCAGCCCCTTCTCGACGAGGAAGGGAAGCGGGGGAGGCATAGGAAATGCTAATAAGTCACTAGCCCCTAATATCTAATTACGTTTCATGTACATGGCATGGAGAGGGAGCGATGCCAGCGCAGCAGAGGAGCCGGCTTCACGGGTTGGAACGGAAACGGCACAAAGCCGCTGGACATCTCAAGGGCGGGCGACGGGCGGACTGGATCAAGCCATACGAGAGAGATCTCGCGAGGGAGGGGGAGAGAGAGACTCTGAACATCCGACGTCGTACCCACCAGGCATACAGGAGACATTTTTCGAGTGTCTGCTGTATACGCCTTCTGGGAGATGGAGGTTTCATCACGACCCAGCTGAGCATCTGGCACCGTCGGCAAGGCGCGCATGCCAGATGTGAGGGGCACAACCCGAAAAATCAAATCAAAACGCTCGCTTGACAATCTTGTGTGCACTTTCTACTGATCTGCCTGCGTGACATGTCGCTCTCTGGATGTGCAGAGTACCCTTGATAACACGCGGTATTCCAGCGCTGCTTGTCCCCGGTACAAACTTGCCGTATGCAACAAACAGTATGTAAGGTTGGTAGCTCGACATTGTGTCCACCGGTTCTAGGTAACCACAATCGGGCTCTTGGCTACCCGGCTGCGATTGGGCGGGCGTGTTTGGCAGGATCATTAAGGGAACACGGACTACGTGCATACGAGAAACAGCCACCGTCGCAAGTGGGTGTGCCGTCGTCATTCAGGAACACGATGGAGAGTTAGGAGAGAGTCACTCTGGCCGCGTCAGCCCCGCGGCGGGGATGCTGCTGCTGCTGCTGCTGTCGCCGACGGTGGGTTGTGCAGGATGGGGAGAAAGAGGTGGAGGCTTGATGATGCTGTGTGGTTCGGGGTTATTGATGGAGATTATAAGCAAGAAGAGGTCTGTCTACCTGCACACGGGAAGCGGATTATGCGTTGTCTAGGTAAGGTAGCCTAATAACTCAACGACCGACAGTGCCAAGCCAGAGACGTTCGATTTGAGCTACCCTTCTGGGCCACTGCAGCTAGGCTTCCGGGCTACTAGGTAGTGGGTAGTTCATACGGTACCTGAACGATAACTCTTGGCGGCCGACTATGCCAAGCCAGAGACGTTCGATTAGACTTAAGCTCCGGGAAGCACGGAATACGTACTAGTAACTTATAAGAGAGGGGACTGGGGACCTTATTATTCTCCTGAATGCTTTTCTTCCGAGTCCGTTCGGAGGTTCGGATGGGCGGGGACCAATCACGGATCGCACCGCACGCCACACCCGGTCGTGTCTGAGGTATGGTCTCACGCGAGGCTGGCTGGAATTGTTCTGGATCACTCACTTGGTTGGAAGTTCCGAGTGTGTACGGCTGTGTGTTGCCCAATTCCACCCAGTAGTGTGATTTTGGGGGAAAGCTCATGTAGGTATAAGTAGGAGAGTGAAGATGTCCAAGATCCTCCAGAGCCTCCGTGCCATGAGGTTGTGAATGCGACATGCACCTTCAGCCTCGAAAGTGTCGATAGCCGTCCCCAAAACATCTGCCAGAGACAAGGAAAGCCCGAACGCAGCAAAACCAAACATGACAGCCGTAGCCAGGACCAAGGTCCGCATAGGCGTCTTCATCCCCTCAGAAGTGCAGCTGCTGGACCTGGCCTGCGCCGACTTCTTCGCCATGCTGGGCTACGAGTACCTCGTGGCGCTCAAGCAGCTGCCGGCGTCGCTGACGGACCTGGCGCCCGAAGTGTCCCTCTCGTACGTCGGCACGGCGGCCGCGGTGCCGATGACCGCGCAGACGAAGGTGCTGACCACGCACCTCGTGGGGGATCCGGAGGTCGCGCCCGGGAAGCTGGATGTGGTGCTCGTGCCGGGGCCGGATCCGTGGGGTAGCTGGGGGGAGGATGTCAAGGAGTGGCTGAGGGCGCATGGAGAGCGGGCGGAGACGGACGTGCTAAGTGTCTGCACGGGGGTCTTCCTGCTGGGAGACGCAGGGCTGCTCAAGGGAAGAACGGTCTGTGGACCGAGGGGCCTGCAGAAGGTCATCAGGGAGAAGTACGAGGGGGTGAAGACCGTGGGGGATAAGTTTCGCTGGGTAAGGGATGGCAACATCTGGACTAGTGGTGAGTGTTGCTCCGTCGGCCGAGTGGGCTGTGGTGGTGGTAGCTCGGAGAGAAGAACTATTGCTGACTGAGTGGTTTCCAGGAGGGGTCACGAACGGCAATGACCTCGTTGTTGCGTATGCGAGACAGACGCCGCGCTTCTTCCCTGCGCCCGTGGTCGAGATCGCGGCTCAGTCGGCTGATATCGGTGACCGGCCGAGGGAGCTTGCCAAGAGCCAGGCTGTCTGGGGCTTGGGCATGGCGTGGCAGCTGGTCAAGGCTTGGTTCATCAGGACTACGGGGGCTGGAAAGGCGAAGAGCAGCTGAGAGAGATGCATGCTCCTGTGGATTTGATTGAGCTCATGGGTGGAAGATACCTCTGGCTGGTGAGAAGCGTGGCAGTAGAGAAGGTGACATGTTGCTTACATCGCTCGGATTTAGTGCAGACTCGGGCACCAACGTAACATAACATCAGTCAGTATGACCAAGGGAAGCTAGGCAGCGTTTAAACTTATCGTGATGCTTTCTTGCCGATTCGAGTTATGTATGAACGATGTTGATTTATTCGTGACATGGTCTTGTGCCTACAGTCTCTAACCCTAACCTTAACCCTGGACAGTAATTTGGCGGATCCTGCTAATGCAGGCTCTTCAATGGACCCGCTTGTTGTCCAGGCGAAGCGGCGCCTAGCTCGCCACGGATAAGCCTCGAAATGGCCGATAAGGGAAAAAAAGAGAAAGACGGTGGGGGCTTTTTTCTGTCAATCCAGGCCAAAAAGTTTTCGAAGCGTCCGTAGCAACGAAAGCTGCTTTTTCTGCCTTGTCGACTAGACTTCACGCCCGGAAACTTTTCCTCCTCTTCTTTTTTTCAACACTCCAAGCAATCTACATTCTGCAACGCGTCTCGTCTCTAACCTATACGATACCCATTCCCGCACATCATTAGTTCATCGAGTACGTCTTTCGCCCTGCACTATCCCGTCAATCGCAATTATATCGCTAACATAAGTCCTTGTCAACCTTTCAGCGTCGAGTTTGATCATTCACAATGTCTGCTTCTCTCCTCCCCGTTGCCCTCTACGGGCTTGAGGTCCCTCCCGGAGAGATCGCAATGCGCGCTGCTCCCGACTTCCCTGCTACTGTAAGTGAATCACTGGAATATCCCGGCTCTCTCGTCGCACGGCGCTCCGTCATGCCGCATTGAGACTTTTGATAAAATCCAGGATAACGACCACAGCCACCACAGCCACCACGAACAACACTAACTAGTCACAGATCAGGATTACCATGGCCGCTATCGATCCCACCGAGGAGCCCGAGGCGGATGAGGACGGCAACGTCCCTGCGGTCCCCCGCGCCACCCTCAAGATCCTCAAAGGTCGCATGAGCGGCGATGATGACGAGGACGACTCGTACCTTGACGGCCTGCTGAACGGCGAGTACAGCGACGAGGATGACGAGGAGGACTCGGACGACGAGACCAACGGTGGCCCCAGCGACCCCGCCAGGTCCAAGAAGGCTCGCCAGGAGGCCGCCATCATGAAGCTCATCGCCGCTGCCCAGAAAGACGAGGACTCGGACGAGGAGATGGAGGAGGGCACCCCCAACGGGACCAAGAGCAAGAAGGGCAAGGAGAAGGCCAGCGATGAGGACGAGGACGAGGACTCTGAGGAGAGCGATGACGAGGATGAGGCTGGCCTCGAGGAGTTTGTCGTCTGCACACTCGACACCGAGCGCGTATGTTTTTCCCGCCCGCTGAATGATGCCACCCTCTCGACGGCGCGCGACTGACGTGTTTCACAGAACTACCAACAACCGCTGGACATCACCATTGGCGAGGACGAGCGGGTCTACTTCATCGTCTCGGGTACCCACACCATCCACCTCACCGGCAACTACGTTGTCGACCCCAACGAGGAGGAGGATGAGGATGATGAGGACGATGACGAGTACGACCTCCCGCCCGGCATGGAGGACGTTCTCGACGGCGATGACAGCGACTTGAGCGACGAGCTCGACGAGCTCGCCGACATGGAGCGCGTCAAGGAGATCGACACCGACGAGGAGGAGGCTCCCAAGCTTGTCAAGGCCGACAAGAAGGCCGACAAGGCCGACAAGAAGGGCAAGAAGCGCTCCGCCGAGGATGCCGCCGAGAACCTCGACGACCTGATCGCCAAGGACGAGACCAAGCTCAGCAAGAAGCAGCAGAAGAAGCTCAAGAACAACAAGGGCGAGGCTGTCGCTGCCGAGGAGGAGAAGAAGGACGCCGCCAAGGACTCCACTCCCAAGTCTGACAAGAAGGTCCAGTTCGCCAAGAACCTCGAGCAGGGCCCTACCGGCTCCGCTGAGAAGGCCAAGACCGCCGACAAGAAGGCTGCCGGCGTCAGGGTCGTCAACGGCGTCACCATCGACGACCGCAAGCTCGGCTCGGGCCGCACCGCCAAGAACGGCGACAAGGTCAGCATGCGCTACATCGGCAAGCTGACCAACGGCAAGGTCTTCGACTCCAACAAGAAGGGCACTCCCTTCAGCTTCAAGATCGGCAAGGGCGAGGTGATCAAGGGCTGGGACATTGGCATCGCCGGCATGTCCGTCGGCGGCGAGCGTCGTCTCACTATCCCTCCCCACCTTGCTTACGGCAGCCGGTCTATGCCCGAGATCCCTGCCAACAGCACGCTGGTCTTCGACGTCAAGCTGTTGGAGATCAAGTAAACGACTTGTCGCTGCCGTTGTGGATATCGTGACGGGTACAGGGGAGGGATGTTTGCATGATGTGTTTGGACACTCAAGCTCATCTGTATTTCTATAAAGGGGGTATATGAAGGGTATATGTCTCTCTCTCACAACGGCCTACCGTTCATAGGCTCAAGTCTTGTGTGGCTCTCTAATCTCTTTCTGCTCACATGTATGTCATGTTGTGCCACGATGGAGCCTTCTGACCTACGCGCGATCTGCGAGGATCCGGCCATCTCGGACGCGGGAAGCAGGACGCTGTTGGACGGGATGACGAGGTCTGCATTGCATTTTGTTGGCGCAAGAACAAAAGTGATTCCGGGGGGAGTTCTTTGGCTTTTTTTTTTTTTTTTTTCCCTTTTCCTATCTGTACTTAGGGACAACGAAATACCATATCAATTGGTTACCATCAACTTACCTGTGTTACATGAGTGCCTGCGACTAACACGAGGACCACCCTGGTGGCCAAGGTAGCCACCTCACCACCTACCTACCTTCCTTGCCACCTCACCTACTTACTACCTTACTTCCATCGGAGGAAGGACGGACAGAAGGCCTTAGAAGCACAGTTGGTCCTTCTACATTGCAGGTGGGGTGGGTGTGTCTACCGTCTGGGCAAGTGCCCCTTGACCATATGGCCTTAACTCCCGTCCAAATTGGAACCGTCTTCTTCTTCCTCTCACACCTCTTCTGACTTTCGTCTATCACTCATTCCACACGTATCCCATTGTTACGAGTAGCTTGGCCGGTTCTCTCTCTTTGTTGGCCGAGTTACAATATCCATATGCCATAACTAGCAGTAAAAAAAAGTCCCACGCAACCCAACAGTCGGGCCCCAGACCCTCGACATGAAGCGCTCTCTACCAACAGAAGGGGACGACGATGGCAATACACCTTCTCCAGGACCCGCGCCGGGCAGGACCGAGCCCCCTCCGCCAAAGGTTCGCCGCAAAGGCAAGGGTATCATGTCGGCGCTCCGGACCCTGACGGCGAGTGGTAGCGGTACGTATGAGTGCTTGCGTCTAATGACTGTGTGCAGCCTCGAGCTCATGATTTCCTCAGGGTCTGATCGGTCTGTTCTCGTCGAGCACGAGGGCGGCTGCCTCCCGACACCGGCGGCCAGCCCTGGAAAGAAGGGCTCGAAGCACAAGTCTTCCTTCTCGCAGCGGATCAGCAAGGTGAACACGCTCTTCCGCGGTCCGTTCGAGGGCTCGTCCGGCAGCAAGCGGAAGCAGAAAGACCGTCCTTCCCTCAAGAGCCAGCAGTCTGTCGAGACGATGGACACCAGAGAGACCGCCGCCGGTGTGCTCTCCCCCGCATCCTCGAAGACGATCACGACGGCGTCCAGCTCGCACAGCAACGGGACGTCGGTCCGGTCTCCCGTCTCGACGGGGAAGACCTCGGTGGACTCGAGGTTCACCTCGGCCTCGGGACGGGAGAGAGACCACCAGAACAGCTCGACCGAGAGGAAGCAGCAGCTGAACAGCGGCACCGTCATCACCCGCGTACACCCCGGCGGTGCCCATCCGGAGGGCAACAACAATCTCGCGCCAATCCAAGAGACAGCCCTCGACTACGCCAACGTGACCATCCTGACCGTCGAGCGGGCCGCGGCGGCCAAGATCTACCTCGAGACGTACTTCAACGACCTCCTGTCCCCGGGTCCGAAGCCGCGCGACGTACGCCGGCGGAGGCTCGAGGCGGAGCTGCACACGCGGCGCATGCGCGACGAGAACTTCACGCCCGAGGAGCAGGAGCGCATGCGGGCCGACCTGTGCCGCCGCGAGACGGACCACCTGCGCGAGTACCGGGTGCTGAAGGCGCGCAGCCTCCGCGCCTGCGCCTGCGCCTGCGCCGCGGAGAAGGGGGGCGCGGGGGCGCGGCGCCTGGACGACGAGTACGAGCTGCTCAAGATACTGGGCAAGGGCAGCTTTGGCGTGGTGCGGCTCGTGAGGGAGAAGTCCGACAGCAACTTGCTCAGTGAGGGTACCTCAGTGGGTGCGGCCGCGCCGAAGCAGGTGTATGCGATGAAGGTCATCCGCAAGTCGGACATGCTCCGGACCAGCCAGGAGGGCCATCTCAGGGCCGAGAGGGACTTCCTCGTGGCTTCGGAGGGGTCTGATTGGTATGGTCCAGTGTCATTCTCCCAACGGTACTTCCCACTAACCGGGGTGACACAGGATCGTGCCCCTTGTCGCGAGCTTTCAGGACGCGGCGAATCTGTATCTCGTGATGGAGTACATGCCCGGCGGCGACTTCCTGGGCCTGCTGATCCGCGAGAACGTGCTGCACGAGACGGTGGCGCGGTTCTACGTGGCCGAGATGATCGTGTGCATCGAGGCGGCGCACTCGCTGCGGTGCATCCACCGCGACGTCAAGCCGGACAACTTCCTGATCTCGGCGTCGGGCCACCTCAAGATCAGCGACTTCGGCTTGGCGTTCGACGGCCACTGGAGCCACGACATGGCGTACTACAACAGCCACCGGTACGGCCTCGTGCACCGGCTCGGCATCGCCGTCGAGGGCGACGAGCAGGACAGGGAGGAGTCGCGCAGCGTGCAGGCCATGCTCAAGTGGACGAGCAGCGTCATGGCGGGCATCGAGAAGCACGCCAAGAAGGACCGCCAAGACGGCGAGCCGCTGCTCAACTGGCGGAACCGGTGCGGCAACCGGTCGTCGGCCATGAGCGTCGTGGGCACGAGCCAGTACATGGCGCCCGAGGTGGTGGCCGGCAAGCCGTACGATGCCAGGTGCGACTAGTGGAGCATCGGCGTCATCCTGTACGAGTGCATCTACGGCCACACGCCCTTCATCTCGGACGAGGGGCGGCAGATGACCAAGCACAATATCCTGGTGAGTTGTCCTCTCCTGGTCTCCTCGAGATGCCCCAAGACGCTCTGACAGTAGGTGGTACGCCAGAGACACCACGACACGCTGGGTTTCCCCGCGCGCCCTCCCGTCTCCCACAGATGTCGGCAGTTGATGGAAGCCCTGATCCGCGACAAGGAAGACCGCCTCTCCTCGAAGCGGTACAAGTTCAAGGACCTCACCTCGGGCTCGCCCTCGTTCGCCAACATGCCCACGACGGCCTCGAGCAGCAGCAGCAGCAGCAGGCCGGGGCACTCCGGCGGCCCAAAAGACTTCCGCGGCCGCTACGTGTTCCCCAACGACGCCGAGGACATCAAGGCGCACAAGTGGTTTCGCGGCATCCCGTGGGACCGGCTGCACCAGCTGGAGCCGCCGTTCGTGCCGCGCATCCGGTCGGTGGACGACACGCACTACTTCGACGAGGAGGAGGACATCAGCGACTGGAGCGAGAGCCGGCCGACGAACGAGAGCGAGGAGGGGGAGGACGTCGCCACGCCGACTATCCCGCAGAGCCACCGGCCGACGGTCAACCCTCCCGCCGGCGGCGCCCTGTCCTCCCCCCTCCCACCTACCACAGACGCGCAGCCCGTACCCAACCTTAACCTCACCCTGCCGCCGACAACAACCCCAACCCCAACCCCAACTTTCACCGCTCCCCTCCCGCAGGCAAACCCCCTGAACCCCGCCGCAGCCCCTTTCCCTTTCCCTCCCCCCGTCCAACCACACAACCACCACCACCACCACCACCACCACCACCCCCCTCTTCCAACGCCACCCCGCCAAGCAGCGGCGCAGCTCGAAGACCAACAAGCCCGCCTCCTGCTTGCTGGCCTCCCCCGTCCCGCGCAGAAATGGGCTCTCGCAGCCGTGACTGCCCTCCCGCAGGACTCGCCGGCCTCGACTGCTGCGCGCGTGGCCACGGCAGAGGCGCAGATCGACCGCCTCCCCGGGCTCGACGCTGCGGAGAGGGCGCGGCTGAGGCAGTTTCTCAGGCTCTTTTTCGGCCGGAATGGGGACGGCGGCGGCGGCGGCGGCGGGAATGGGGGAGATAGAGGAGGAGGAGGAGGAGGAGGAGGAGGAGGAGGAGGAGGAGGAGGAGGAGGAGGAGGAGGAGGAGGTGGAGATAACAGGGACATCAGAGACAATAGGGACCCCCGCAAGCGCCCCCGCGACAGGCTTCTGCGCGACCGGGCCACGAAGGGGGTGGCGCTGGATGTAAGACGGAGGACGGCGTTTCTGGGGTATACGTGGCGGCGGATGGCGCCTGTCGCCTCCTCTCCCAGGGTTGAAGTAGATGCGGGGATGGGGATGGGGATGGGGGCATCACGGGGGAATGCTGCTGCTGCTGCTGCTGCTGCTGCTGCTGCTGCTGCTGCTGCTGCTGCCGGAGTAGGAGAGGCGGCTGCGGTTGGGACGGCTAGGTCGCCTGCTGGTGGTAATGGTGGAGGGGTGGACGGCATGTTTGAGCGGGAGGGCCGGCTGAGGCGCGGCGGGTTCGGCGGGGTCGGGTATGTCGGGGGTGCGGCTGTGGGTGTCGCTGCTCCGGGCGGCGGGTTCGGGGAGGAGTACCGCTACGACTACGGGTATGGGTATGGTGCCGGGTGGAACAGGGCCGGTGCTGGGCCGCGCTGGGAGGATGTCGGTGCTTTCCGGGGGTTGCATGGGAAGAAGGGGCGGAGTTGGCGGTGAGTGCACCGGGCAGAGTGGCTACTGAGAGTATACTTTCTCGAGTATACTTGTGAGTAAAGGTATGGATGGGTGAAGGATGAGATGGGATCGGTAGGACCCGAGTTGGGTGAGTGAGTGAGTGAGTGAGTGAGTGAGTGAGTGAGTGACAGATTGGATAACCGAGTCAGGGGGATGACGACTCGGGGTGACAGAACAGAGATAGAACAGTAAGGCCTACATTGTACATACCTTTCACACGCTTCATTGCATTCTATCGAGACTAGACCTGCATGCTTAAGAGTCATTACACCCTATAAGAACACTCGCGTCTACGAAACTCGTCGAAAGTGTGCTCATCTATGAAAGGGGGCTGGGTTACATGGGTTCGTTCCTCTGGGGAATACGTATGTCTAGACAGGTAGGTATGAACGGCTACAAGAACCCGTCTTTCCGCCAACCGATGTAGTTAGTTCATGGAGAGTCAACCCACCCATATAGTTAGTTCAAGGAGCAGCAACTCCTATACTCCCCCCTTACTGTCCCCCAAAGCAGCACTGGAAATGCCAAACAGAAACGACCATGCATCCAAACCTCTCTTTCACCCTCCAGTCTCACCCCCCCATATCACTTCTACTACTGTGGTACAACCTCACAGCATCTCCTACTCCCAGTCCACCTCCACATCCCTGCAGTAGCACCCAGCCTAAAGAGTCTCCCACCCCCCATTATTAATGTCCGCCTCCAACTTCCGCGCGATGTACGACGGAATCCCGTGGCCCAGCCACAGGCTCCGCAGGAACGAGTCGTACCGCCGCTGGTGCAGGAACAGCTCGCGGCCGTGGCGGAGCCCCATGTCCATCTCGCCGTACTGGTCCATGTAAGGGGCGTTGGCGAAGCTGCCGCTCTGCCGGTGCAGCATGAAGACCACGCAGCGGCGGATGTTGAGGAAGAGGCCGATGGTCTTTTGGCATCTGCACATTACATTAGCATATTCATTCCTTTTTTTTTTTTTTTTTTTTTTCCTCGTGTGTCAAGGATCGAGAAAAGGGTTGGGAAGGAAAAGGAAAGGAAAGAAAACATACTTAGCAAGATGCTGATTCGCCCCTCCCACAATAACCTTCTTCGGCCTCCTCGCGCCCCCCGGGAAGGGCATCTCGCGCGAGCAGCAGATCCCCTGGCCGCAGAACACCTCCCCGCAGAAGAGACACACCATCGGGTCCGACAGGTCCCGTCCCGTGGTCGGACACCGCCGCCGCGTGCACAGCTCGATCAGCGTGCCGTACTTCTCGGGCAGCCCCACGAGCTCGAAGATGCCCGGGTGGCTGACCAGCGCCGACGGCGGGAGGCGCGGGTTGATGCTGCTGCGCACCGTGACCCCGTCGCTGCCGACGGTGGCCGAGGGCTCCTCCGTCGCCGACCCGTGCGGCCAGTACACCTGGTGCTTGACCCAGCCCGCGACCAGCCGGCGCGTGACCGTGGTGTCGGCGGGCCAGCCGCACTGCGGGCCCAGGGGAGTCAGGGCGGTCAGCATCTCGTCGAAGGAGGGGAGTCTCAGGGCCTCGGTCAGGCGCTCGAGCTCCCGCTGCTCCGGGGCCGGCGACACGTGGCTGTTGAAGTCGACGCCGTACTTGGCGTACAGCAGCACGGCGCACTTGCGCGCGAAGGCGAGGGCGTACTTGCGGACGAACTTGTACCACCCCTCGAAGTCGTCCAGCCCCAGGGCAGGCTGGTCGAATCCCCTGTTCTTGGTGTCCCCACCCCCCTCGGACGAATCGTCGTCCTGGTTGCTCCTGACGTCCAACCCACAGTCGGCGAGGGCGTCCATGTCCATGCGCAGCAGCGCCTCGCAGAACTGCGCGAAGTTGTCGAGCGCGGGCTCCGCCATCTCGCGGGGCCGGTTGACGATGCGCTCGATCCACTGCGAGGCCGGCATGTTGCGGCCCAAGTGATAGACGACCTTGACGATCTCGGCGAGGTAGCACAGGCGTACCATGTGCGCTATGTCGAAGTCCTGCGCGGGGACGACGCCGAAGACGCACTCGCAGAGGAACACGAACGGGTCGACGCTCAGCAAGGGCGGGTAGACGTCGGCGGGGCGGTGCGTGTTGTCCGTCTCCTCGCCGAGGTACTGCGCCATGAACAGCATGCAGTGCTGCCGCTCGCTGTCGCGGCGGAACTCGGCGTCGACGCGGTTGTCGCCCGCCTCGCGCTGCGCGCCGACCGCGATGTAGGCCGTCACCGTCTCGGCCAGCACGCGGAGGTGCGTGAGCACCTGCTCGGGGATCTTGTCCAGGAACGTGAGCCCGTACTCGGCCTCGACGCCGCGCTGCTGGATCTCGACGGCCGAGATCGAGAACCCGACCGCCCGCGCGAGCGTGTCGCTGGCGCAGAGCTCGTTGCGGTACCCCGCCGGCAAGCCAGAACCGCTGTCCCTGTCCCGCGCCCTGACCCGCTTCTCCATCGGATGCCTGCTCTCCAGGCCGTTCTCGCGGATGGTGTCGCGCAGCCGGCGGTACGCGGCCGCCAGCTCCTTCGTCATGCCGTCCGACGCCGACGCCGACGCCGACGCCTGCTGCTCGGCTGGTTCGGCCGTGCTGCTGCTGCTGCCGCCACCACCCCCCAGCCGCCCCCGCAGCCCCCCCGCGACCCCCGCGATCCCCGCGACCCCCGCGACCCCGGCGCCGAGGACGAACGTCTCGCTGAACGCGCTGGCCACGCTGCTGCGCTTGGTGGCCGCGGTCCCGTCGTTCCACGCCTCCTCGAGCAGCTCCGCGCACCGGTCCGCGAGCTGCCCGTTCATGTACTGCGCCGTGTACAGCGAGAAGGCGTCCTGCACCGTGTCCGTCGGCCGCGGCGCGCCGAGCACGTAATACCCGGAGTGCAGCTGCGTGTCGAGCCACTCGTCGAACGCCGTGGGGGCCTGCAGCGGGCCAGGGTACGACTCCTCTTTGCCCTTCCATATGATGGGGAGGAAGGCGTTGCCGAGGGCCTTGCAGAGCGGGCACACGAACTCGAGGCGCTCGACGTCCTCGGGCGGGTGGCGCGCGATCTGCGACGCGTGCCGCCTGACCGTCGCCTCGAAGTACATCTCGAAGCACGAGTAGTGCATGATGTGGCCGCACCCCGTGGACACGGGTCCCGGCCGGGACAGCTTGGAGGGAAACCCCCGGCCCAGCGTCTGCTGCTCCGTCGGGAACGTCTCGCCGGACCGGTTGACCTTCTGCACGAGCACCCGGTTCTCGCCGGCGACGCCGAACGGGCGGATCGCCTCGGCCGACCGGTCCAGGTTCTCGGGCACGTTGCAGGCCTCGCGCACCAAGTCCGGGTCCTGCAGGTCCGTCTGCCGCAGGATGTTGCTCTCCATGAGGAAGGCAAAGGTGCCGTACAGCTGGTGCTCGTCCGTGTCCTCCTGGCACAGGATGCAGGTGCCCGAGGGGTACTTCCAGAAGTTCTTGTGCTCCTCGGCGGGCGGCAGCTCCTCGTCCTCGTCGACGTCGACGTCGCCCCAGTCGATGTCGTCCTGGTTCGCCATGAAGCTCTTCTGCTGCTGCTGGAACTGCGCCATGACGCGCGCCTGCCGGTCGAGCGCGGCCTTCTTCTTCTTCTCGCGCTCCTCGTCCGCCGTCGTGTTGGCCGGCGAGGCCGTGTTGATGCGGTCCACCGAGAGGCCGAGGTGGTGGTAGGCGTAGTCGAACATGTGCGGCTGCTTCTGCCGCATGCGCTTGAGGATGAGGTTGATCTTGGGGTGGGACGACTTGAACTCGTCCTTGGCCGTCATCAGGTTTAGTAGGGCTACGATGGTCTTGGCCTGGGGCGCCTCGGGCATGAAGTTGCTGCGCGCGTTCCGCGACAGCGCCATGGACACGAACGACGTCTGCGACTGGTCCAGCTCGTGCGTGTTGTCCTCGGAGATGGCGATGAGGATGAGGTGCAGGACGACCTGCAGGAAGGTCTCGACGCGGGTGAACTGGACGTCCGGGGTGATGTTCTTGAACACGAGCGTGTAGAGCAGCGAGTAGTAGACGATCTGGGCGAACATGCCCGTCTTGGTGCAGTCGGCCAGCCCGGCAAACGCGCCGGAGCTGATGGGGCGCAGCTTCGGCTCGTACACGACGTCCTCGACGGGCTTGCCCGTCTTCTTGGCCATGATCTTGCGGTAGGCCAGCTCGGCCTCCTCGCGCTGGTTCTTGTTGTAGTGCGCGATGTAGGGGTCGATCTCCTGCACGAACTCGGGCTTGAGCTCGAAGGTGCCGACGTCCGTCAGGCCCTCGGGCGCCTTGAACGTCGTCATCTCCTTGAGCAGCGCCTGGAATTCTTCGTGGTCCTGGAACTTGTCGGGCAGCTTCTGGCCGATGTCCGAGAAGGACAGGGGCTTGAAGCACAGCACGTGGATGAGATCGCGCCGCATGGCCGGCAGGTTCGGGGGCGTCTGCTCGTCGTTCTCCATGAGCGACGTGCGGTCGCTGAGGAGGACCACCAGCAGATGGATCATGTCCTCCACGACGTCCAGGTGCTGCGCGTCGTCCTGCGCCTTGGACTTCTGCTCGAACAGGCCCTTGGCCCACTTCTCCATGCCGAAGCGCTCGACTATCGAGGCCAGCACGCGGCTCGGGTCGCAGACCACCAGCGCCGTCTGCAGGAGGAAGATGTCCCGGTGGTGCGAGACGTCGCGCTGGACGACGCCCCTGTACGTGCCGGCCTGGTGGCGCAGGCTCAGTCCGTTGCGCACCCACATGCCCGCCTTCATCTGGGCGAGCCACGCGCACACCCGCAGCGGATAGTCGAACAGGGCCATGAGGTAGTCCTCGGGGTTCAGGTCGCGCCGGGGCATCCACTTCTTGCCCATGGAGCGCGGCTTCATGGTCAGCTCTTGGGTGGTAAAGGTCAGCAGGCCCCTCAGCTCGCGCGCGGGCATCGACTTGCCGCACTCGACGAGGTACGAGAGGGTGTAGTGCAGGGCGTGGTGGAAGCTGATGGGCTGCTCCTCGACGACGAACTTGACGACCTCGAACTTCCGATCCGAGCCCTCGAACTCAAAGTCGGTCAGCGTCTTGAACTTGACCTCGTCCTTGATCTCGGCCTGCTGGAAGCGGTGGCGCTCGGCGCCGATCGAGTTGACGATGACGTTCTTGGCGACGAGCCGGATCGCCTGGGCGACGTAGAGCAGGTCCTCGCCCCTGAGGTTGCGGAAGGCCTCGGAGAACTGCCGGCAGAGCCTGTTGACCTCGCGCGTGATGAGCGACGCGCTGATCCAGCCGTCGGCCTCGTACTCGATGTGCTCGCCGACGGCGCGCACGTTGGGGCAGATGCCCTGGTGCAGCTTGACGAGGTCGAGGAACTGCATGACGTACCGCTGCTCCGTGCGCAGCTTCTCCTGCACGTGCGGCGAGGCCATCAGGTACTTGAGGTCCAGGAAGAAGTGGTACATGCGCCTGTTGGTGACGGAGCCCGTGTCGAAGGACAGCACCGCGGACGACGAGACATCCCACGGGTTGCCGACCTGCCTAGCGGTCAGGAACGTGTACAGGATGGCCATGAGGTTGGTGAGGAAGTTGCCGCGCTCGACCACCTCGGCCGTGATGGACGGCGTGGTCAGGATCTGCAGCGAGAGGTTGATGATGGAGTGGTCCGGCTCGCGGTCGCCGATCAGGTAGAGCTGCGCCAGCGTGGTGTAGAGGCCGGCGAAGCGCAGGCCGAGGATGCGCTTGAACTCGGGCACGGCGACGACCGTGGAGATGTACAGCGAGCGCAGGTCGTTACGCACGCGCTTCCACATCCTCAGGTCGAACAGGATCAGCCAGTCGAGCCGCACGCGCTCAAAGATGTTCTCCGCGACGGGCAGGTTGTCCTGCTCGACATAGCCCTCGGGCGTGCCCAGCCAGTAGACTCCCGGCTTGGGCGGCGGCGCCTTGTCTCCTTTCGCGAGTCCGGGCGTCTTTGGTATCTCGAGGTGGGACTTGGAGTAGACCATGGGCGGGATGAGAGGTTCGGCCGTGTCCGAATCGGACGGCGTGAGCTCGCGATCCCGGATTGTCCGTCGGGGCGCCGGTGGGGGCGGCGGCGGCGGAGGAGGTGGGAACCCGCCCATCGTGGCCTCGCCGACTTCCAGCTCCTGACGAGCAGCCTGTAAGATGGCCTCCATAGGTATCTGACCCACTAAGTCGGCGGTGTCGAGCATGACGACATCGTCGTCGTCGTCGTCGTCGTCGTCGTCTCCCTCCCCCTCTTCCATGTCGCCCATGAGAGACTGGTTGTCGTCCACCTCCTCCTCCTCGTCCTCGTCCACCTCGTCTTCTTCGAGGGCTTCTTCCCGCCGCGCCGCCTCGCGGGCTCGCATGAGAAAGGCGGCCTGTTGCATGTAGAGCTGATCGGGCGACGGCCCTTCGTCTTCTATCTTATTCTCGTCGTCGATGTTTCCGACCATGGCATGCGTAGCCGGGCTCCCCCGCGTCCAGGGCTTGAGCAGCTCTTCGCACACCAGCTGCCGCATGATGAAGTGGTCGTTGCCGACGGAGCAGCCGGATATGTCGAGCAGCCACTCGACGATGCCGCCGCACATCTGCTCGCGGAAGGTGTCGCGCGACGAGCGGATGGTCACCGTGACCCGGATGCGCTCGAGGATCTCGGCGACGTCGACCAGCTTCTCGATGTCGGTGTCGTACATGACGATGCTGCGGCCGATGGCGTCCGTCTCGTAGGCCCGCTCCATGCCCTTAGCCAGCGAGACCCTGCAGGCGCGCGCCACCTGCTGCTGCACGTCCTGGACGGTGTGCTTCTCGTCGTTCCACAGCAGCACGGCGAACTCGGCGGGCGACTCCGTGTCGCCGCCGCAGTACACGGACGACAGGCGCGACAGCCGCTCGTCCTGCTCGATGGACTCGACCGTCTTGACCTGGCGCAGCTGCTCGGGCGAGCACGACAGGACGTCGCACATGTAGTCGACGACGCGGCCGATGGTCATGCGCATGCTGCTGACGAGGTCCTCGGGCAGGGCCTCGTCCTTGGCCTTGCCCTTGTCCTGTGGGGGGTTCTCCCAGAGCGAGTGTATGGTGCAGAACACGGGCACCTTCCAGGCCTCCGGGTCGCCGCAGTCGCAGCAGCCGCTGTTGCCGGAGGAGATGCTGGTGCGGATGATGTGTCCCGTGTGGTCGGTGGAGTCGAAGCACTTGCTGCAGAGGCAGCAGGTCTCGTCGACGCTGCAGGTGCGGCAGTAGTAGGTGGCCTCGCCGGCCTTGGTGATGTGGCCGCAGGCCTTGCCGCGCGCGGCCTCGGTGTACTCGGCGCCCTCGACGGCGCCCTGGGCTTCTTTCAGCCTGGGGACGGCGCCGCCCGGGGCCCGGGAGGGGATGCCGTCGGGGAAGAACAGCTTCATGTAGTCGGGATTCCCGCCGGCGAGAGACCAGAAGAGGCTGGTGGCCAGCTCGCGTTGGGCGTCGGCCGTGTAGCGGTAGCGGCACTGTCCGGGGAGGTCGCGGAGGAACTGGCAGAGCTGCAGCTCCTGGGTCGACATGGTTGTCTCCATTGTCGAGGGGTGCATTCAGGTCATGTCATGCTCAGCGGGAGCTCTAATCGGGATATGGGATAGATGCTTTGGGATATTATCTGATTTGGAGCAGCGAAGCTTGGTGATGATGATCAAGACGAGATGGTGACTTTGGTAGTTTGCAGAGAAGTGCAGTGCGAGTAGAGAGAGCGAGGCAAGACGTAGCGAGGCGAGTCAGTATCGATATCGGATTCGATGTAAGCAGTACCTCTTGGGTCGAGAGGCGAACTGTCGAAGGAGACGGAGGAGGGAGATAGATGCCAACGGTGTCAGGGTCACTTGCTCGCCACAGTAGAGTGGTGGTGGCGGGCTTAATCGCTGGGAAGAGCAGTTCTTCCAGTTTGTTTCGTCTATTTGTCTTCCCTGATTCCAGTTCAAGAAAAGGTGTTGGAGTTTACTCTTCCAAGATCAGATGTTGGGTTAAGGTGTATAGAGTTTATGAAGGTAGGTAGGTACCTTTTGTGGTACCCGGGGGTGCCTTATCTTCTTCTGCACTTTTGGAGCTTGTTGGAGTCATGGAGGGGTCTCCGGGGCGTCGAGTTCCAGTGAGATCATCGATTCATTCAGTGCGCACCCTCTATTCACGCACCCCAGACAGCACTGTGCTACTTGATATCACGACTTGCAGCTCAAACGTAAACCACCACTTGCGCCCGAGACACCACCTCACTCTACACACTCTACACCGGACAGTATTCACCCTGGACGGTGTACAATACGCAACAAGTGGACGGTGCGTGTGTTTTGACAGGTTTGTTGGTATTGTGACAAGTCTACAGTCGTACCCGGCCTAATTTTGTTACACTTCTCGGGAGAGCCCCAAGACCGCCCAGATCTCTCCAGCTGCCTCGGGATACCACACCGCTCCTGGAGACGAGCCGACTAGCTTAGTCCTCCTCCGCGGCCTCGACGTACTTGGCCCGGATGTCCTTCCATTGCCGCTGTGGTCCGGTCAGCGTTCCCTGTTTTCTCAATCGACCGTGGAATGGGGTGCACATACTCCCCTGTTGATCTTGTCCCAGACATTGTTCATCGTCGTGTCGAAAGCCCTGCGAGCCACTGTCAGCAACCCCCGTCCCAGCTGCATTCGTCCCCCGTTTATCAGCCTCGGAGCACATACATCTCCCATGCGAAGGCGCCCGCGAACACGACACCCAGCATGGTGTAGTTCCTCCGGAAGAAGAGGCTGCAGGCGTGTTAGCTCGTGGTCACTGCGGTATATATATATCTATATCGGGGTATCGATCGATCCGGTAGGTACATGTCGCAGACGGGTATATCGAGGGAGAACTTGCTTGTAGACGGGTCCGAAGTTGGCCTGGGTAGAGAGGGCACGCCATGCGCGATTAGCCGTCGAGTCCCGAGTTGCGCGGTCATTGGGCCGCCTACTCACCATTGCGACGGTATTTTCAAGCTGACAGACTGCTCTAGAGAGCCAAATTGAGGCGTGTGCTGCGAGGGGTGCGAGGAGGCGCGACGAGGAGATGAGACTCTGGTGACAGTGGTCGAGGTGGTCGAAGTGGTGGAAAGTGAGGATTCCATCAATTCCATCGTCCAATGATCCGGCTCAGAAAACGGAAGTATCCGGCGACACGTTGATTGGCCGAAGCTCTCTCTGACCTGCCCCACCAAAAGGTACTTTTTCTTGTGTACCACTGTACCCAAGGTACGTACCTTTGCTGCGGGGACCCTCTACCACAGGAAGCACAGTAGGTATCGACTTCAATTGTGCCCCCGACTTCATTCACAAGATATTTTCTGTTCCTCACCAACCTGGTCACCAAGACGGCAGCTGCCACTGCTGGAACAATAAAAATAAAATAAATAAAATAAAAATACAGCGGTCATTTCCTTTTCTCAATTTGTTTCCTCTCCTCTCTTGCCTGAAGCAGGCGTGAAGCAGCAACCAAAACAATGCCCTCGGAGCCCAGCAAGGCCGGCATCGTCACCGACGAGAGCAGCGGCGAGCGCCACATCCCCGAGTCCGTCCGCCCCGACGGCAGCACCCGCAAGGCCATCAAGATCCGCCCGGGCTACCGGCCGCCCGAGGACGTCGAGGTCTACAAGAACCGCACCGCCGACGCCTTCCGCAACAGAGGAAAAGGTGGCGTGCCGGGCGCAGAAGGGCTGAAAGACGACAGCGACAGCACCACGAAGACGACGACGACCGATGCCAGCAACAAGAACGCCAAGCGGCGCGAGGCGCGCAAGAAGGCCAAGGCCGCCGGTGACGATGCGGAGAGTGCTGGTGCCGGTGCCGGTGCCGGTGCCGGTGCCAGCGCGACGACTGCTGCTGCTGCCCCGCCCGCGGAGGAGGAGGTCGTCGACCCCGCGGTCGAGCGGGAGAAGAAGGCGCGGAACCTCAAGAAGAAGCTCAAGCAGGCTAAGGACCTGAAGAACAAGAAGGACACGGGCGAGGCGCTGCTGCCCGAGCAGATCGCCAAGGTGATCAAGATCAGCGAGCTCATCCGGGAGCTGGACGCCCTGGGCTTCGACGCCGAGGGCGAGCCCAAGCCGGCGGAGGAGGTCGGGGGGAAGGACGAGGTCGCTAGCTGATGGGGGCACGGCGAGGCATTGGCACTCAAGTTTTGTACGACGAGGCGGGTTCGCGACGTCCGCATTCCACGGCAACCATGGGCTACATCGTTGGTCACTCCCTTGGACAGAGCACGGGCACTCCCAGCTTGGACTCCTGGGGCATGTGCTGTGACTGTGAGCCAGCTGCAGGAGGGGCAGGCTACCGTATGTATGCTTTCGCATCCGCAGCAGGCACCATTCCGGAGCCGAGACGACACCACGACCAAAAATCTCTCAGGATCAGCGTCGCGTTTAGGGGCGCCGTTGGACGTTCAGCCGCTTGATGGGGTGAGTCGGATGTTTCGAGAAGACTGGCCGCGATACCCAGCCAAGGATCTGAGCTGGATGGCCCTGAGCTGGGTCAATCATGAATCATCACATGAGAAGGATGCATCTCCGGTTCGGCATGCTAGGTAGACGCCAACCCTGGCTGGTCGGGCTACATGCGTCTACGCCGGGGGGGGGTTGTAGACAATCTGCGAGGATAGAGAAGAAATCTAGACCTCCTCTGGCCTGTTCGCTGGCTCTAGTTCACTGCCCATGTACTGTGCTGATCGAGAGATGAGAGAATATGCCACCGAAACAAACGTCGTACGTATGGTAGCCCATTACAGCGAGAATGGTGCGGTATATCGCAGTGTAGTCGTCTCTGCTCGCTGGTGGTGAGAGTACGTTAGCAGGGCCAGGGCAGATCTAGTATGGCAAGCTGTTAGGAGCATGTCCTTCCCAAGCCGCCAAGGTTTTGTTGGGGACGGCTTCTCACAGAGACTCACACCACACTTCGATATCGCACCATCCCTCTCACACACAGACTCAATGTCATTGCCAGAGAATTTATGTATTTACTCTCGCTGCCTAGGTACTATCGCACAACGCTACCTGGGATATTCTCGATTGAAATGTGACCAAGTACCCAAAAGACACGCTATGCAGAACCAGCCGACCCGGACTCCAGAGTATGACGGCCCAGAAATAGAAAATCACACCAATATTTCCGGCATCGCGAGATGTCATCAAGACAAGATGGCCGTACCGCCGAGATGACCCGAATGCCCAATGACCCCGACGCAGATGCACACACCACATCCCCTCCCCTCCCACCATATCTCAGGCACACGCCCCCCATAGGAACAAGACTCATATATCACCCTCCACAATACCTCGCCGTACAATACCCACATAGGTATGTATCAAATATCCCACAGGTATGTACTTATCAAATATCATCCTCCACCATGCCCAACACATCCAGCTCCGTCCTCACCAACCTCTCAAACTCCTCCCTGTCGATCCCGCTCGCGCGGCTGAGCAGGAACAGGCTCCGCACGCTGCGCGCCACGTGCTGCCTGACCCCGAACTCGCTGGCGCCGCGCCGCGCCGCCTCCTCCTCCAGCCGCGCCACCGAGACCGCGGCCGCCGAGCTCGAGGAACCGGTGCTGCTCGCCGGCCGCGGGTGCAGCAGCCCCGCCGCCGCGCGGGCCTCGTCCTCCGAGTGCCGCGACGATGATGAGCGCGAGCGCGAGCGCGCGCGCGGGTCGGCGAGCGTCCAGCCGCCGCCGTTGAGGTCGGCGGTGCTGGAGTCCGGCGGGGTGAGAGTGGTGGTTTGGGGGGGGGATTGGCGGTCTCGTCGCCGGAGGAGCGCTGTCTCGCCAGGCCGAGGGGAGGGGGGGGTGTTGGTAGGCCGTGTGCGGCTGCCTCGTCCGGGTCGTGGTTGTCGAGGGCCGGCTGGACCGAGTCGTACTGCGCGAAGTAGGCGTCTTCGGCGGACGTGCTGCGGTCGCCGCCGCCGCCTGGTTGTTGTTGTTGTTGTTGTTGTTGTTGTTGTTGGAGCGACTGCGGTGCCGGCGACCGCTTTACGGCCGGTGTCCGGGCCGGTGTCGCGTCGTAGCGGTCCCAGTAGCCGTCGTCGTCGTCGTCGTCGTCGTCTTGGTCGTCTTCCTGGTCCTCGGCTGCTTGAGGGTCGTATAGTGGTCTTGACGCGGAGACAGGTGGTGCTGTGGCGGACTGGCTGCTCTTGAAGGCGTGTTCGGCTTCCGCGATGGTCGTGGAGCCGCCGAGGACGAAGAAGGGCTCGAGGACCGGGTTGGACTCGCCCTGCGTGTTGGGCGGATTGGCGACGCCGACCTCGCCCACGCGCCAGCCGTCGCGGCCGCCGTCCTTGTCGCCGGTGCAGTGGACGAGGCGGAAGAAGAGGTTGAATGCGGCGAGGATGACCATGCCCTGGAGGGTTTCTTGGTCGATCTTCTTGAAGCGGAGCTGCACGTCAGAAGGGGAGTACCAGTCCACCTCGATCTCGCCCGAGACGGGATGCGGCTCTAGGAGGCCGCTGCGCGCGATCTCTGAGAGGCGGTCGATCTGGGAAGACTGGTAGCAGAGCAGGCGCAGCCATGGCTCGTTTGTGGCGCTGGAGAGGACCTGCACGCGCTGTCTGAGTATAGGCGAGAGGAGCTGTAGTGTCGAGGGCGCTGGCTGGGAGGACATGGCGGCTGCTGGTAGTGCTGAGAGGAGGGGCGAGACGATGCTCCTCACGTCTGGGGGGTGGATGGTGGAAGACATGGCGGGGATAGCCATTGTCTGGACGTGTTTGGTGGGAGATTATAATGTGTCTCTCTTGTTCCTTTTTTTTTTTCTTCTTTTTTTTTCCTTTTGTCACTCAGCCTGCTCTCGCTGCTGACCTTGACTGGGGAATGGATGACGCTTTGAAACCACGGGCGGGCTGGGCGATCACATGCGCAAAGTCGAGGTCAGTGCCGCCAGTGGCGCAGAGTGACGGCAGTGCGCTTCGACAGTCTGCTACAGAAAGAGCTTTAGGTATGGGTATAGGTAAGGCAGACTACACAATCAGAGTTGAAGCTCCAGGCAGCAGAATACAAGTAAGAATGAAGGAGTTGAAGAAGCAAACCTGGGGAAACTGGAGAGTATGGAGAGAGGGTCTGGAGAGAGAGTCTGGAGTCTGGAGTTAAGGTATGGAGCTGCTAACCTGAACCCCTCCGCTTTCAGTGGACATGTGCCTTTCTGCCCTTGTATCGCGGACCAGTGGCAGTCGGCCGTTTTAGTGGTCTCGGGCAGACGGAACCAATGAGAGGCCGTGCATTTAGCGTAGGTGCCTTAGCGTTCTCACGGGAACTTTTGCCGTAGTTCAGTACCAGTCATCATATCAGTACCACGGCTTCGGCACATCAACACCGCGAAAATGCTTGTGGAATAACTTTCCCGTGATCAGTTGAAACCTCTTGTGTCTTGTGTGTCAGAAGTTCAGCTCAGATGAACTCCTGCATTGCGCATGTTCGTATGGAACCTCGAGATATCCTTGTGTCCCGTATTACAGGTACTGTACAGGTCGTTTCACCCAGCAAAGACTTCGAGATGCTCCAGACTGCCGTCGGAAGCAGGAAGAATATGATTTGGCAAGCATACAGACGAACAGACGGCCATACCCATACGGACACCTCACGATGATAGATCAATTATGCAGAGGTCGGTCGAGGGAACTGACTGCCAATATCTCACTCAGGTCTTCTCCTGCGGTACGGTACACGGTACGTACTGTGCATAAACTGTGGGCCGCATTCTCGTGGTTCTACTACTATGTACAGTACCTAGGTACCTTATGCAGTAGATACTATCTATGTACCTTATGCAGTACTGTAGATGGAACAACCCCTGCAGCTCCGAGGACTGACCCTTGCACGATGTCGTCACTGACAGCTGCCGGACACTGGAAAGTCCCGGTGGCTTTCATCACCAATTTTGAAGCCGATGATACGCGCGACGACGACGACGGCATTTAGTGTTCGCTTTTGTTGACCTTCACGAAAACTTAAAGGCGGCCATACCGTTGCCCTCAACTCTATTCTACTCAGCCACCGTCGTCACTTGTTCTCAATGCAAAACGGCTGAATCCGAGCTGTCAGTGTAACAGCAGGAGGATCGGATAGTCAACACAAAACAGCACGAAGTTCAGAGAAGTCGCCGACGCGTGTATCTTGACCATCTCGACGTCGTCATCACCGATCAGTCAGCGAGAAGGTCGCGTGAGAGCCCCGTTGAGCTGAACATTGGAACAAACCTGGAAGATCGGCACTTTCCGACTGCTCCAGCACATCGACACCGCCAGTTCCGCCGCGAACGACTGGATGGATGTCGGCAAAAGGCGAGCATCTCAAGGATGAGGGCTCCAGACTCCAAGTCGTCGCAGCCGGCGCCACGGCCGGCCTGATAGCTCGGTAGGCCCACGCGCGCTTTGTGCTCCTTGCTCGTCCACTCGCGTTTACTGGTCTTCCTTCTTCACTCTCCCACTCCCCAGACCAAGCACTCACTGACCACCCCATTGTCCATCGCAGCTTCGTCATCGCGCCCCTAGACGTAGTCAAGATCCGCCTCCAGCTCCAAACCCACTCGCTCCGCCACCCCCCACCGCCAGGAAGCACCGTCTACCGCGGCACCCTGGCCACGATCCGACAAATCCTCGAGCGCGAGGGCGTCCGCGCGCTGTGGAAGGGCAACGTGCCGGCGGAGCTGATGTACGTGTCCTACAGCGCCGTGCAGTTCGCGACGTACCGCTCGACCACGCTCCTCCTCCACCGCGTGTTCGGCCCCGACTCCCTGCCTCACAGCGTCGAGTCCTTGGTCGCCGGAGCCGCGGGCGGCGCCGCCGCCACGGCCGCCACGTACCCGCTCGACCTGCTGCGCACGCGGTTCGCGGCGCAGGGCAGCGAGAGGGTGGTCTACGCGGGCCTCCTGCGGGCCGTGGCGGACATACGGCGCGACGAAGGGCTGTCGGGCTACTTCCGCGGCCTGGGAGCGGGGCTGGGGTCGGTGGTGCCGTACATGGGCATCTTCTTCGCCGCGTACGAGACGCTGCGGCTGCCGCTGTCCGGGTTTTGGGCCCTGCCGTTCGGCAGCGGGGACGCGGCGGCGGGCGTGCTGGCCAGCGTGGCGGCCAAGACGGCCACGTTCCCGCTCGACCTGGTGAGGAAGCGGATCCAGGTGCAGGGCCCGACGAGGCTGATGTACGCGAATACGAGGGACATGCCCGAGTACAAGGGCACGGTGAGGACGGTGAGGGCGATACTTGCGGCGGAGGGGGTGAGAGGCTTGTACAGGGGGTTGACGGTCAGTTTGTTCAAGGCGGCGCCGGCGAGCGCCGTGACGATGTGGACTTATGAGCGGGCGTTGCGGTTTTACATTGGGCTGGCGGGGGAGGCGGTGCCGGAGCATTAGACCAGGGACTTAGTTGTGTGGGCTGTGTTTGATGGTGTTCAATATAGATAGATACCCCCCCTCCTGGTTGAAACTTAAGGCCGTTTGACTGTTAAGATGGGGTGTCATGGCCGCGAGGAGCATAATGTAATGAATGACATTTGTTGCGAATAAGGCACTTGTCATCTTTTAGTAGTATCCCACGGCTCGGAACCATTGCGCTTCTCCAGGAAGGAAACGGAGGTCAGTCAGTCGGTTCTCTTTCGTTAGGTCTCCCTCGCCACACTCGAGGCACATAATGAGGATTCGAGGGTGCTTTCTCTCCCTCCCTCGCAGCCGACACAATCCTGACAGCCACATAAGTACACAAAGCGGCAATTCATAGTAAACAATCCATACAAGACAAAGCAGAACTCTATTTGCGGGGTTCCCAACACTGTATGATACATCCCTCCTCGCTCCAGCCGTTTCACCCGTCTACCAGGTCTATCTATTTCCCCTTCCTCACCCACCCCTCCACCGTCTCCCTCGCATCATGCACCGTCTCCTCCACCATCCTCACGCCCAGCCGGGCATGGACCCGCGCAAAACTAACCCCCTTCTCGATCCCCTCCCGCGTCTTGACATGCGCCTCCGCCACGGCGGGGAACTTCCGCTCGTACTCCCACAGCAGTGCGCCCACGTTGGCCGTCGTGACGGGGAGCACCGTCCACGCGGCCGCGAGTCCGAAGCCGAGCGGTCCGGCGGCGCGGAGGGGGAGGGCCCGGCCGCGCGTCAGGATCGAGCCCGCCATGGCCGAGACGAGGACGTACACTGCGCCCGGCATCAGGCGCTCGCCGGACTCGGGCGGGGGGGCGAGGGAGGCGATGGTGCTGGCGATGTTGGCCTCGGCGGAGAGGGCGCGCGAGAGCAGGTCGTTGGCGGTGTTTTCGGCGGTGGTGGCGCGGGCGTAAAGCCATAGGCGGGCGAGGCGGATTTGGGCCGCCAGGCGGTCCGTGGGGGTGGGTGAGCGGGGGTGAGAGGTGGTAGGAGGGAGGTCAGAGGTGGTGGTGGTCGGCTGGCCGGTGATCATGGCGGTGATGGCGGAGGTGGTCGAGGTCGGTTGCGGGGGTTGTGCCGGCTTGGCGAGGTCCGGGATGGTGGCTGTCGTGGGCGGGGCGTCGTAGTCGTCGTAGATTGGCTTCTTGGACTGGTGTGAGAGCGAAGGGTTAGGAGGGGTGACATCTGCGAGGAGTGAGAGTGAGGAAGAGAGAGAGACGCACGTGCAGACTGCCTGCCGGTGCTTCGGCGTGCGCGACGGCGGGATACAGGACGATGCCGCCGGCCAGCAGCGTCGCCGTCACGGGCGCCATGGCGCGCTGTTGGAGGTCTCTTGTTAGCTGACATGTGTCGATTGAGCGAGAGCAGAAAGGACCTACCTGTCGCAGTAGTATTCTGGCAGCCATGGTCTGCTCAATTGGGTGGTAATGAGCGGGATGAATACTGTGTAGGTGGTGGTGGTGGTGGAGGGAGGAAAGTCGAGGTTTGTCGTCGAGTGACCGCGATGATGGAATTGTCTGTGCGCTAACCTATAAAGTTATAAACTGCGCTATAAACTGCGGCTATTTCCGGGGAACTTCGGGACTTTCTTTCACTTCTTCAGCCTTGCAGATCCTCGCATCCATCTTTCTTCAACATCAGCCGCTGGTTTCTTGGGATTTGAGCTTGAAGTTCAAGTGCAAGTGAAGCACAAGTCTGACATTGAACGACGCTCCGAATCTCTGGTTATACAGGCTAAAGGGTACAGGTTTGATCGATATATATCCAGTCTAGAGTCTGAAGTCCAGGTCGTCCTCTTCTACCCGGACAAGGACCTGGTCTAGTCTACGCGGGAGGACCTGGTCTCTTCTACCTGTGAGGGCCTCTTCTACCTGTGAGGGCCTCTTCTACCTGTGAGGGCCTCCTCCGGCATGCCCCGCGGTCGACAGTGACACCCGGTCGACAGTGACATCCGGTCGACAGTGCACCATGTTGCAAGCAGCAACCCGGCCTCGCTGGGTCTGCTCCGGCTGCGTCCGCCGCGGGTTGCTAGAGACAGCACGACGACAGCAAAGACAGAGTATACAACGACGATGCTTGATGGCAGCATCGCAGTCACAGCCTGTACCACGCGAGCCCCCCAAGCACCCCGTCAGCCACGCTGCCCCAGGCCAACAGCATGACGACGCCATCCTGCGCCAGGTGTTCGACTCGCCCGCCGTGTGGAAGGCCTTCGCCAAGACGTCCAAGTCCAGGAACGTCGGCCTCTTCCGCAACGCATACCTCACCCGGCCCGAGGGCTTCCGCATATTCGCCCGCGTGAGCATGGAGCGCGCCCACCGGCTGGTCGACAAGGTCCTGCGCGCCTCGTCCACGCACGAGTACCGCGGCATCGTGCGCGACCTCGACCGCCTCAGCGACCTGCTGTGCCGCGTGCTGGACATGGCCGACTTCGTGCGCGTCACGCACCCGGATCCGAGCATCCAGGCCGCCGCCTCGGAGGCGTGGTCCATCGCGTACCAGTACATGAACGAGCTCAACACCACCACCGGCCTCAACGACCAGCTCGGCCGCGCCATGGACAGCCCCGACGTGCGCGCCGCCTGGTCCGAGGAGGAGGTGACGGTGGCCGAGATGCTCAAGCTCGACTTCATGAAGTCCGCCGTCAACCTCCCCAAGCGGTACCGCGACCGGTTCGTCTCGCTGTCCCAGGAGATCAGCGAGGTCGGCTCCGCCTTCGTCGGCGAGATGGCGCCCGAGCAGCGGCAGCTGGTGCTGCCGAGCAGCGACTTCCAGGGCATGGACCCCCAGACGGCGCGGAGCCTGACGAGACGCGGCAACGTGTACCTCCCGACGCTGAGCGCCGAGGCCTCGATGGCCCTCCGCACCGTGCACAACCCGGAGACGCGCAAGGCCGTCTACTACGCCTCGAGGACGGCCTCGCGGCGGTCCACCGACCTGCTCGAGCACATGGCGCGGCTGCGCGCCGAGCTGGCCACCGTGTCCGGCTTCCCGAGCTACGCCCACATGGCCCTGCGCGACCGCATGATGGCCAAGACGCCCGAGTCGGTCAGCCAGTTCCTGCAGGCGCTGGCGCGGAACAACGCGCCCGTCGTGCAGGGCGAGGTCGCCACCCTCCTGCGGGCCAAGCAGCGCCACGTCGGCTCGCCCTCCGCCACGCTCGACCCGTGGGACAAGGACTACTACTGCGAGATGGTGCACCGGGCGGCGCGGTCCAAGTCAAAGCACGACGACTTCCTGTCGGCCTACTTCTCGCTCGGCACCGTCATGCAGGGGCTGTCGCGCATCTTCAGCCGGCTGTACGGCATCCGCCTCGTGCCGCGCGAGTGCGAGCACGGCGAGGCCTGGCACCCGGACGTGCGGCGCCTCGACGTCGTGAGCGACACGGACGGCCACGTGGCCGTGCTGTACTGCGACCTGTTCTACCGCGGCGACAAGAGCCCGAACCCGGCGCACTTCACCATCCGCTGCTCGCGCGAGATCGGGCGCGACGAAGTCGTGCAGGCGGCGACCTTGTCCAGCGAACACTCCGACGCCCCCGCGTTCGAGACCCCCGAGCAGGCCGCCAACGACGGCATGGCGCTGTCGACGGACGCGGACGGCACGCTCAAGCAGCTGCCCACCATCGCGCTGGTGTGCGACTTCCCACAAAGCCCCGGAACAGGCGACCGCCCCGTGCTCCTCTCCTACTTCCAGATGGAAACCCTGTTCCACGAGATGGGCCACGCGATCCACTCCTTCCTGGCGCGCACGCGCCTCCAGAACGTAGCCGGCACGCGGTGCGCCACGGACCTCGCCGAGCTGCCCTCGACCCTGATGGAGTACTTCGCCGCCGACCCTACGGTACTAGCGCTGTTCGCGCGGCACCACGCCACGGACGAGCCGCTGCCGTACGCGCTGGTCGCCGAGCGGCTGCGGCACGCCAAGCGCTTCGAGGGCATCGACACGGAGAACCAGATCCTGCTCGCCATGCTGGACCAGGAGCTGCACTCCCCGCTGGCGTCAGAACCAAATTTCGACTCGACGGCCGTGTTCCACGGCATCCAGCGCGCGCACGGAAACCTCCCGCCCGACCCGCCCGGGACGCGGTGGCAGGGGTTCTTTGGGCATCTGTTCGGGTACGGGAGCACGTACTACAGTTATCTGTTCGACCGGGTGCTCGCGGAGCGGGTGTGGAAGGTTGTGTTTGCGTCCGGCGGGGAGGGGAAGGAGGTGCTGGACCGGGCGAATGGGGAGAGGATACGGGACGGACTGCTGCGGTGGGGGGGCAGCAGGGACCCGTGGGTGTGTCTGGCGGCTACGCTGGGGGATGAGAGGGTCAGGGAGGGGGACGAGGGGGCTATGGCGCTTGTGGGGAGCTGGGGGACGAGGAGTATGTTCAAGGAGTGATGCTGTGGTGTATGTACTTGTATATTGTGCATCGGAGGTCATGTTTGTCTGCTGTGAGAGTCTGACAGGCGCTCTAGGATGAGCTGGTTGTAAGATACGGTACATCTAGGAAGACGAATAATGACAGACACATGTGACTGACGACAGGACGACAGTCTGCTGTTGGACAATATATGGCTTGTTATTTATCAGTTCCGAATAACACCAAACATCTGCTCTTGCGTCAGACCGGCCTGTATGGCTACCGTAGTGGATGAAATGGTACGACTGGACATTGGAGTGGTCACACATTATTATGTCCGAACTGTATTATGTCCGAACTGTGGTAGGCTCCGGTCCTCTCCGGTCCTCCCGGGCCTCCCTCCGAGTCTAAGTCCCGCACTCAGCGCCAGTGAGCGCCACAGAAGCACAGACTAATAAGACACAGTCTAAACGGCTACAGTGGGTGTGTAGAGCAGCAGATGCACGAATCAGCGCGCTCTGGTACCTGGAAGTTCATTAATTCTTTTTCTTCAGCTCCCTCGCCGTCGGCTCCGTGAAGCTTGTAAGTCTACTGGACCACCTCAGTCAGCACTCAATTGGACGTCTGACACTGCAATGATAAGGAAGATCCGAGTCTAGAAGGCGATTGGAGCACTCGTTACCACCTCTACCACAGTATCTCTCCTGATCCCTGTCCGTCCTGCAGCAAGGGTCCGGAAGATCATCAGCTCAGCTCGCGACACCACCACCGCAGTTTCTCCCGTCCGCTCCATCCGCCAACCTCACGAGGGTGCCCAAGGCGTCCATTCTCTCCTCGCGCGCAGGATACACACGCAGGATACACCATCGACCTCGTCCATCGACCTCGTCCACCGACACCAACCTCAACAAATGGCGCGCATCCTCCCCTCCCTCCTCGCCCTCCTCTCCCTGCTCGCCATCGCCCTCGCCCAATCCACCACCTCCTCTTCCTCTGCCGCCTCCCCGACCATCGTCCAGTCCATCCCGGGCAGCAAATACGCCTACTTCGGCTGCTGGAACGAGACCACCTCCGTGTCCGGCACGGGCGGCGTGCGCGCCCTCGACGGCGGGCAAAACGAGGTGCTCGAGGGCCAGATGACGGTGCCGCTCTGCCTGGCCTACTGCGCCGGAGGCTCATCGACGCAGTACAAGTACGCCGGGCTGGAATTCTCGCGCGAGTGCTGGTGCGCGCAGCACATCTCGGGCGCGAGCGTGCGGCTTGATGATTCCGCGTGCGATACGGCCTGTGATGGCAACAAGACGACGGTGTGTGGGGGCAGTTTGAAGCTGACTGTGAGTGTTCTTCTCCCGCGGTGTCCATTGGGGGATATGAGAGAGGAATAGGGAGGGAATAAAGACCAAGGCTAACAAACGACAGGTGTACGAGCTCAGCTCGAGCGCGGCCGTGAGGATAACGTACATGACGGCCATTATTGCGCTGGTTGGGACGATCCTGTTCCATCTTCTGTGAGGAACGAGGTGATCTAGGAGGTAATATGTACAGAAGCTACTAATATTGTAATCGGGATATTTCTTGGGGGCGGCGTGGACTTATAACGGCGATAGATACCCAGGGTTGGCGTGTCTACACGGACAGCAAGAGGGTCGTAGATCGAGCAGGAGGAATAAACCATGTGCCCATTTCATATAGCTGTATACCCGGTTGAACGTGTGTATATCACATCGAGAACAGTCATAACTCATGCTCATATTCAGGGGTATCTCGGTCAAGCACACTCACTCTCATCTAACCTCAAACTGCCTCCTTCTTCTCGACCTCCTCAACCTCCCCATCTCATACAACCCCTTTCGTTCACCTCACCTACCCAAACTCCATCACCCCCAACCCCCTCTCCCGCATCGCCTCCCTCACCCTCCCCTTCACTTTATCCACCGCCTCCCTCCACGCCGTCTTCCCCTTCCCCCTCCCCCCCTCCCCCCCGTCATCCTCCTCGACAACCCACTCCAACCACCTCACCACCCCCCTCGTCTTCTCCATATCCCTCTCCTCCGTCACCACCCGCGCCAGATACCCGGCCAACACGCCCACGTCGTCCGCATGGGGTCCCTCCGCCCTCGTCTCCCGGTGCCACGCGCTGATCATGTCGCGCACCTCGGCCGTGTCCTTCACCCCGCTTCCCCCCAACCCGACACGGGGTGGGCGGGACGGGAACAGGACCGTCGTCGTCTCTTTCTCCTTCTTATTATCTTGCTTTCTTGGGGGTGCAGTGGGAGCAACCAGCCCAGACCGCGCCGCCATCCGCCTCCGCCGGTGGTCAGCCACCACCTCCCTCCGCACGTCCTCCGGCAGCTCGGCCAGGAAGGACGGGTCGATTTCTCCTAACTCCTCTTCCTCTGCCGTCTCCTCTTCTTGCCTTTCATTCTCTTTTTTCTTGCCCACCGCAGCCGCAGTCAAGAAATTCGTCTGGTGCAGCGCCCCGCCCGCGCCGTCCTGCTGCTGCTGTCGCGATCTGGCACGGGTGAACAGGCTGGAAGACGTCTTGCCACCCCGGCCCCCCCGCTTGGTAGGCGTTTTCTTTACTGCTGCTGCTGCGGGGCGCTGGAGCACCCGGTCTTTGCGCGGTGTCTGCGGTCGGACAAAGAGGTTACTCTGGCCGCGCGATCGAGAGGGACCGCCGTAAGAAGCTAAAATCTCGGCCTGCATCTCCGCCGGCAGCGCGGCGAAGACCTCCGGGTCGACGTCGGGCGGGATGGTGTCTTCTTGGACGGGGAGGGCGGGACTGTGCGTCCTGGACTTGGGGCGCGGGGACGGGTCTCGAGATCCAACCCTGCTGAGGAAACCGTCGTTGGTGTTCTGCGGCCTCGCGGCGAAGTGCTTCCGAATATCCGCCGGCAGCTCGGCCAGCACCGCCGGGTCCGCGTTCGAGGGCATGATGAACTGCGTCCCCGTCACGTTCAGCGGCGTCGTGGCGCTGGCGTCCGCCTCGGCGGCCCGCGCCAGGGCCAGGGCGGGATGCACCCTCGGCGGGGGCTTGCGCGGCGTCAGCGGGTCGTCTGCGATGGGATCGGGCTCGTCTGCTGCTGCCGACGTCGCCTTGGGCTTCTCCGGCGTCCCGTCCTCGATGGCCTCCGTCGTCGTCGTCTTCTGCTTCTTGGCAGAAGGTGGCGCGGCGAAGGAGCCAAAATCGAGCCGCTTCTGGCTGCCATCCGGCGCAGAGGCCTTGAGCGGCTCCAGCTTGGTGAGCTGCACCCCTATCCCGCGCAGGTCTCCCGGGCTGAACCCGAACGCGCGCAGCACGGCCACGGCTTCCTTTCCGATGGCCTCGCCGCTGCTGGTAGCCACGCCGAACACGACGCTGCGGCTGAAGGTGTCGCACTTGCCGTGCCCCAGGTGCTTGGGCGGGTCGAGCGGCGCGTCGGCCGCGCGCCGCATGATCTTGACCGTCAGGTGTCTTCCCCTCACCCCCTCGTTGAGCAGCCGCCGCTCCAGCTCCCTGCACAGGTTCCCCACGAACTCCTCCGCCTCGCCCTGGTTGACGAACCGGATGCCCCAGTTGACCTCGGCCGACACGGACTTCCGCACGACTTGCTCGCCCACCTCGGTCCGGTCGATGCCGCGCGCGTACTCCCACAGCCGCTCCCCCGTCTTCGGCCCCAGCACGGCCGCGAGCCGCTCCTTCGAGGTCTGCCGTACGTCCCGCACCAGCTTGACGCCGATCTCCTCCAGCTTCCCGCCGATGCTGTACGCCACCCCGGGGAGGTCCTCGACCTTCAATTCCGCCAGGACCCCGAGCACTTCCTCCGGTCGGAGCTGGTACTGGCCCGCGGGCTTGGCCTTGCGCAGCGCCACCTTGGCGAGCAGGATGTTGCCCCCGATGCCGACGGACACGGCGCAGCCTGTCTCGCGCCTGATGCGCTCCCGCAGATCCCGCGCGATCTGGTCCGCGTGCTCCTGCTCGCGCCACACGCTGCCCTCGCTGACGCCCACGCCCTTCGACAACGCGGTGGCGGACAGCACGAGACTGGTAATGTCGACCAGCGCCTCGTCGATGCTGACGCTCTGCACCACGCCGCCCACGGCCAGCACGGCGTCGTAGAAGCGCGCGCTGGCCTCCTCGTAGGCCGGGAAGTCGTACCCGAGCACCTTGAGGTCCGGACACAGCTCGAGCGCCCGCTTCATCCACATGCCGTTCTTCACGCCGAAGGCGCGGGCGGGGTAGTTGCAGCTCGCGATCTCGGAGCCGGTGCCGGTGCCATGGGCCACGACGGCGGGCTTGTCGGTGAGCTCGGGGGCGTGTTTGAGCAGCGACACGGCGCAGAAGAAGCTGTCGAAGTCGACGTGCATCACGTACCGCCGGGACCCAGGCTGCCGCTTGACGGCTCCTTTGGAAGATATCCCCCGCTCGGCGGCCATCCGCTGCATCCGGGACTTGAGCTCGGCTTTCCAGGTGGAGAGGTGGTGCAGCCGGCTCTCGGAGTAGTACTGCTTCAGGAATTCCGGGTTGGCGGTCGAGGACTTGCGCATGCGCGGGTCCGAGAGGAGGACGGCGTTGTGCTCTTCCGACGTCAGGGGTCTGCCCTCTGGGACGACCTCAGAATGGACCTTGCCTTCCTTTGAGTGTCCGGGAGGGTCCGGTTGTGGACTCTGAGCTGCTGCGGGCGGCGGCGGCGGCATTTGTTCGCGGTCCGCGGGGACGTCCTCTGCGGGTTCTCGGTTCTCCCGCTCAGCGCGCTCGACCGCCGCGACCAGATCGGCGGTGTCGTCGTCCATGTCTTCGTCATCTGGTGGATCCTCGATGCCCTCGACGGGCTTAGCAGCCCTCGGCGTCACAAGCGGGCTGCTGGACCCCTGCGCCACGCCCTTCAGCTGCGCCGTGTAGAAGCTGTTCTGCGTCTGCTCGCGGTACCGCAGGGGCGTCGTCGTCTGCTGCGTCGCCTGGCTGACCATCTTTCCCCCGTCAAGCACCCGGATCGTCTTCTGCCCCGCCCCCGCCCCGTCGATGACGCGGTAGTCGGCCCAGTGCAGCAGCCTGCCCGCCTGTATCGAGTCCACCACCCACGCGGGTTTCACCATGCGGTACCTGGCATATTCGACCACCTTCTTGGGCGGCAGCGACGAGCAGATGATGTGCGTCGCCGCGGTCTTGCCGTCGAGGTACTGCAGGAACAGCCCGCCGTGCTCGACGATGAGCCGGTGCAGGTCCGACAGCGACGGCTGGGTGTAGCCGATGACGTGCCCCACGACGCCGCGGAAGATGGGCGGCTTGTTGTCGCCGGCAGAGGCAGCGCGGATCTCGGCGTCGACGTTCTGCAGCTTGATCTTCTTGCGGCGGAAGTAGTCCGGGAACCCGCCGAAGGCGCTCGGCGCGTACTCCTCGCCGTCCTCGCCGGTGAAGGAGTGGCGCTCGAGGCGCTTCCGCACGGCGGAGGAGTTCTTCTCTAAGCGGCTGCCCATTGTGAAGGTGTGATAGCATGTCGTCTTGGTCAGATCTGGTTGGATATCATCGAGGTGCGCATGTGGCTACTGCGTAGTCGTCGCGGAGGCCAGCGGCATTATTGTGAGTGCTGAGTGCCAGTAAGTTGAACCGAGTCGGATAAACTGAGGCACTGAAGAAGAGGATGGGATAAGAAAGACAGATTTTATTTGGAAAATGACCTCGTCGGCGATGCGGTTCGGCGCGACGGTGGACAAAAGTGACGTGTGGCGACGGACGGCATCACTTAACGCGAAGTCACGTGCCGTATGATAAGAGATAGCCGATAGGCGATAAGTAAGCGATATCGATAAGAGCTAGCACAGTACAGTGTTACAGTGTATGAACTGTATATTTTGTACAGTGGCGTCCTCGACACCATCGTCACCTCCAAACCCAGCACTACCTCTCACTGCAAAACACCAACACACCAAGACTCTTTTCTTTCTCCCATCGTTGCCCGGGGTCTACTACGCAGGCCGTACTCCCAACTCGGGCACTTTTTTCCAACAAAGGACGGGTCAAAAATGGACAACCAAGCCTTCAAAAACCTCCTCCTCCAAAACGCATCCTCCACCAACAAGAATGCCTCCTCCTCCCCCGGCCACCCCTCCGCCACCCCGCGCACGGCAGCCCTCGGCTCGCGCCTCAAGTCCTCCATCCCCATGACTCCCCGCTCCGTGTCCCTCTCCTCACGCGCACACCAAAACGAGTTCGCGCGACAGCTGGCCGAGAAGAAGGCCTCTGAGAGTGGTCAAGAGCCGCGGTCGAAGAAGTTTCGCACCTCGGCGCCGAAGGGGAGTCGCTTCGGGGAGGGGTATGTCGATCGTGCGAGACATGGGAGGGAGGGGGAGGAGGAGGACGAGAGGGCGGAACGGCTGAAGGAGCTGGAGAGGAGGTTCAAAGACGGGGAGGTCGAGGAGGACGAGTATGAGAGACAGCGGGGGGAGATTGCGGGCGGGGACCTGGGGAGCACGCATTTGGTCAAGGGGCTGGACTTCAAGCTGCTTGAACGGGTGAGGAAGGGGGAGGATGTGTTTGGTGAGAAGTCAAAACAAGAGCAGGACCAAGAGGAGGAGCAAGACAGCGGAGAAGATGAGGACGATGTGCTGGAGGGGCTGGCTGCGGAGGTCAAGCCGGTCGAGAAGGAGAAGGCGCAGAAGAAGGGCACGTTTGCGCCCACGTCTTCGCTCGTGCCGGGGCAGAAGAGGAGCCGGAACCAGATCCTGGCCGAGCTGAAGGCCGCGAGGGAGGCGGCTGCTGCCAAGGCGAAGACGGAGTCGGCGCTGGGGTCCAAGTTCAAGAAGATCGGGGAGAGGCCGAAGCCGGGTACCAGGATCGAGTGGGACGGCAAGGGGCGCGAGGTCATGATCATCGTCGACGAGGACGGCAACGAGAGGCGCAAGGTCAGGAGGGTGGATCCAAAGCTTGCGCGGGAGGAAGAGGCGAAGGAGGAGTTTAAGCCCGAGGGTGAGGTGCTCGGCATGGAGGTGCCGGAGTTCTACAGGCTGCAGCAGGCCGAGGAGCGCGCCAGGCAGAAGGAGGAGGAGGAGAAGGAGATTAGTATCTTTGACGACGCCGGGTCGGACTACGATCCGCTTGCTGGCATGGACGGGTCCAGCGACGAGAGTGCCTCTGAGGACGAAGGAGAGGTCGATGAGAGTAAGACACCCAAGGAGAGCGACGCATCGACAGCAGAAGACAGCAGAGCCATGCCGCCGCCGCCCCGGCCGAAGCAAGCAGCACCGGCGCGGCCGAACTACTTCAAGGACTCCAAGACGGGCCTGATATCGGCAGAGTCGCAGAAACGGCCCGACCTCAACGACCCGACCGTGCTGGCGGCCCTGCGCAAAGCAAGAGCGCTCGACGTGCAAGCCAAGTCGGAAGAGGAGATCAAGGCGGCCGAGCGGGAAGCCAAGCTCAAGAAGATGCTGGAGGCCAGCAGCCGCGACGACGCGGACATGGACCTGGGCTTCGGCTCGAGCCGGGTCGAGGACGAGGCCGACCTGGACGAGACCAAGGTCAAGCTGTCGCAGTGGGGCGAGGACGACGACGGCGAGGAGGGCGGACACCACGGCGGCGGCAAGGCGAAGCGCAAGAGGGGGGGCAAGAAGAGGAAGGGCGATAAGGACAGCTTCAAGGACGTCATGAGCGTGATTGAGCGGAGGAATGGCGAGAAAGCCAAGTGATCGTTATGGCAGCAGTGACGGGCAATTCAAGATTCCACACAACGAAGTTACACGATTTCCCGAGTTTGGGGTGTTCACCAGACGTATGTACCCCAGAAGTGGTGTTTCTCGCCAGTATTTATTGCTTGTGTCTAACAGTAACTAGAAAAGATATCTTGGAGCCATCTGAGTGTTCCGGCCCCTAGACCGAATCTTGGTTCTCATTTTTATCTACTTCCTCGAGAAGAAGTCTCCTCCGCCATAGCTATTACCGTTCAAGACCCGCAACCTATTGGTCCCGGCTATTTTGACGCTGTCGTACAAGTGAGACGTCGTGGGCCCGCCGCCGTGGGTGTAGTTGTCGCTGTACGCGTCCCCATCCAGCACACAGCCGTCTTCCCCGGCCTCGATGACGACGTCCTTGTACCGGTGTCCCTGGCAGCTGGGTTGCACCACTGCTTTGTGGAGCGCGTCATCCACTCCCTTCGCCGCGGTGGCCAGGGCGGGACTTTCGGTGGTCTCGACCTCGGCAACCTCTTGCTGTATGAGCTCGGTCCGCCTCGTCGGTGGGATAGGAAACAGCCGCTCGAGGTTGTCCACGAGCGCAGCGATGTCATCGATCAGCTCTTTGAGCGAGGCGCGGTAGTGGATCGTCCAGCTCGACACTTGCAAGATGCTCGCAGCCTTCTGGCGCCTCGCGCTCATGTTCCGCATCCTGTTGTCGACTGCCAGCGCCGCGGCGTCCGCCGGGTTCTCTGGGGCCGAGGGAAGGTCATCTGATGCCCCGGCACTGCCGAATTTCTCTGAGATGCGGTTGCTCTCTTCAAACAGAAGCAAGATCTGGAGCAGCACGTCCTTGGCGAGCTGGATCTCGGCCTCGCTCGCGGCCGGGTTCCCGAGCCGAGGGTCGCGGTAGACGCCGACGGCCTCGCCCCAGCGCGAGAGCCGCAGCTGGAGCACCGTCAGCTTGAGCCGGTTCGTCCAGTAGTCCCGCCCGAAGCGGTGGCCGAGCTGGACGTAGTTGAAGATGTCGACGCACGTCGAGAAGGCCGCGACGACGCCGATGGTGCCGGCGACTATACCGAAAGGCTCTGCCATTTTCTCGTGAATGATAAGCTGCTGGTGGCCTGGATGATTAGCTGGTGGCCTGAACGGGGACCTGATGACCTGAGGACTGATACGCGACCGTTTATTTACGGTAGTGTATGGTGCCCCTGTGGGAAAGCCTCGCCGTCCTAGGCAGCCATGCTTCGGGCGCCAATCAACTGCATGTTTTCTGCTGTGTAACGCACACTTTGGGAATACTTCCCTCGCCCGGCTGGGATAGGTGGAATACGTGGCACCATTTATTGCGTTTTCCTCTTCTACTGCAGACCTTGGGCAGACCCAGCTGTCGCGGGGTCATAGCAAAGGTTCGCCGGAGGTGGTGTACTAGACGCCAGCCTGATCTTGTTTTTCTCGGGTAGCTATGTGCTATTCGTCAGTCACCTCCTGGAAGTAACAGTGCGGTGCCCAAGGTCGGCCAGTCCGGTGGTCGCTCTTGGCGCCCACGGCAGCCTTATCTACCAACATCAGGCTACCTGCCCGCCCCTTTCAGCTCCCGTGGATATCGGCATTCACGGTTGCTTCAACACCATGCAACACATGCACTCCGCGTTCCACCATGGCGAGCAGAAAAGAATACAAGGATATCAGCATAGTCGCCGAAAATGTTCATCTGGGCGACACGCACGCCTCGGGCTCCGAGAAAGGTTGGCCTCTCTCCTCCGATGTCCTCGGGTGCTGATTTGCATGTCCCCGGGCTAATGGCGCGCAGAACCGACCGTCACAGACCTCCTCGCCGAACTCTACCTGACAGACGCCGCGGGCGACCTCGCCAAAACCCTCAGATCCAAGGGGAAGAGAGTCGCAGGGACGTGCGAGTGGGTGCTCGCAACCAACGAGTACCAGGACTGGGTCGACGGAGACGGACTGCAGCTCCTCTGGCTAACCGGGCCGCCGGGCATCGGCAAGACCATGATCTCGTGCTTCCTCGTCGAGGAGCTGAACAAGGTAGCCCGAGAGTCGCAGGGCGTGTTGTTCGCGCACTACTTCTGCGACGACAAGGATGGCTTCCGACGGACCGCGACCGCGATCTTGCGCGGGATCCTGGGGCAGCTGCTCAGGATGCGGCCGGAGCTGTTCCGGCTGGTCAAGGGAGAGTACAAGATCAAGAAAGCTTCTCTAGTTGACGATGTGGACGTGCTGTGGGAGTTCTTGCTACGAGTGTTCGAGGATTGCGGCGACCCGATGTACATACTCATCGACGCGCTGGACGAATGCGAGAAGCAGTCGCGAAATACCGTGTTGAACTTGCTGAAGGATGTCGAACCGTCTACGAGAGCGCATATCCTCGTCACCGGCAGACCGCTATCTGACATCCTCGAAGCCGGACAGGAAGTCGGCGTCACTCTCTGTCTCGACTCTGCCCGGGTCGGCAAGGACTTGGCAAAGTTCATCGATGTCCGGATTGGCCAGATTGCATGCAAGAAGCGCTACTCGGCCGAGTTCGAGGGCGAGGTCAGAAGCGCTGTGCAGAACCGCGCCGGCGGGACGTTCCTATGGGCGTCTTTTGTCCTCGGCGATATCGCGACCACCACGATGGACTTGATAGCCAAGGAGAAGCTTGGCAGCATGCCTGAGAGTCTCTCGGAGGTGTACCAGAAGATTCTCGACGGTCTAAAGGAGGCTGATAAACCCTATGCCGCGTTCATCCTCCGTTGGGTAGTTGCTTCTCGACGGCCCATGAGAGTCAAAGAGCTGGCCACAGCTGCGGCCCTCCGCGGTCCCCATGGCGGGGAGAAAGATACACTCCCTCCTGACAGTTTCGTGTATCTGCACAGAGACGCATACAAGTGCTGCGGCCCGCTCCTCTACCACGACCCGCACGATGACACCGTCAACCTCGTCCACCAGTCCGCGAAGGAATACCTGATGACACTGGATTGGCGGTCGCTATACAGCGTCAACTGGCACGATGCCAGCATGGACATAATCAAGGCGTCATGGAAATACCTAGCCGCGCCGGACTTTAAGCAGGGTGCCACCATCATACTCCGCAGCGAGACCAATGGCCTGTGGCCGACCAACCCGCCCAGCCATGTCCTGGAACAGTACGGATTCCTTAGTTATGCAACCGAGGAGCTACGGGACGCGGGGTTGGTAGAGAGACTTGACCTGATTGCCGAGTTTGTGCGCCAGTCAGAGAGCCTGAGCGAGCTTCCTAATTTACGGGATTACTGGCTGATAAGGCTTGTCGAAGCCGGACACGTTGAAGGAGCGCGTGCTCTGGTAGACAAGGATGCGGACGTAACCGTCAGGCATGGTATCGAGGGTCCATGGGATATTTATCCCGAAGTTTCGGTCCTTGTGATCGCAGCCAGGACCGGAGATGTTGCACTTGTTCGACGCCTGTTGTCGAGAGGATGCGAGTCCTTCGATCTTGAAGTCGAAGATGATGGTTCCAGCACCTCCAATTCGAACTCCTCCACGCAACCGATGAAGGCTACCTCATCCCGGCAGGCCGATGAGACGACATCGGACAGCCGTAGACCATCAGCGATCCCGAGGGATCCAGCAAGGGCTGGGTACAGATATGCTGCCAGTGATATACGCGCAGCGCTGGACCTAGTTTTGTGGGAAGGACGTGGTTCTCTGGCCCTAATCCAGACCTTGCTTGATCACCTGGCCACAATCGAACTACAAGGTGCCGTTAAAAGAGCAGGCATTCCCAAGGTCGAAGAGTGGAAGACGATAGCGGCAGGCTACAAAAACAGCAGTATCACCCTCGGTAAGTTCGAAAGGGGCACTACACCGCAGTCGGTCGAGCAAGGCATAAGTCGTATAAGTCTACAGCAGCAAAGAATACCGCAGCCACAGCAACAACCCGCAGGATACAGCGCCCCGCAAAACACGCAGCCGCAACAAACACAACCGGGATTCACCAGCATGTCGACATCACAACTATTTGCGCCCATTTCGGCTCGGATCCCGCGATACTGCTTCGCAGAGGAGAAATACTGGTTCCTCATAGAAGCGCAGCTGGAAGACGGCACGTACTGGGAGCTTAGCAGGTACTACGAGGATTTCTACGACTTCCAGATCGCGCTTCTTATCGAGTTCCCCGCCGAGTCCGGGAACACGGGGACGCAGAAGCGCGCACTGCCTTACATGCCTGGCCCTGTGAAGTACGTCACCGACGTCGTCACCGAGGGCCGGCTACACAACCTAGACGCCTACGTTAAGAACCTCCTCGCCCAGCCGGACTACATCTCCAAGTGCAACTTGGTCAAGCAGTTCTTTGCGCCCCGGGAAGGAGACTACGAGGTGGATATGGTCGCCCAAGAAGAGGGAGAGGGGGGCGACTACCGCCTGTCCAACGGATTACGCATATCCTCGACCGACTCGCCGCGCGACGGAGCCTCCAGGCAGTCTTCCAAGCAAAACCTAAACGGCAACAACCATACCACCCAGACGTGAGAAGTACGAAAAACAGGAGCAGCGCAATAAGTCACAAAGCCCTTGACTTTGTTCCTGTATAAGGAGGCGCAAGTGAACTGCGTGGACGGCGCAGGGCTACCTCCTCTTTGCAAGACACTGAGAAACGGAGCTGAGGATATCTATCGCCTTGTAGTTTACTGGAGGCCGGGGCTGATCTTAAGCCCGGGAATG
Source organism: Coniochaeta sp. PK30-01 (assembly GCA_023628855.1). Taxonomy (NCBI): domain Eukaryota; kingdom Fungi; phylum Ascomycota; class Sordariomycetes; order Coniochaetales; family Coniochaetaceae; genus Coniochaeta; species Coniochaeta sp. PK30-01. The sequence continues at coordinate 13,185 of JAMAJW010000111.1, read as the reverse complement.
CCAGCCGCCGGCCGAAATGTCGCTCTTCGCCTTTAGGGAAGGAGATGGGTCAAGGTTAACCATCCGTGACGGCAATTTCCGAAAAGCACTGCTGCATGTCCATGATTGCGAAAGGGGGGTGGTACTCTTCCCAGCAGTGGCCACCGGGTGCTACCAAGCCGTCAAGCGACTGGTAGAGATGGGCATCAATATCAACATCCAATACGTTTTGGACAGGACGGCGCTTCGCTGGGCCTGGATGAACGGACACGAGAAAATAGCTAAACGGCTTATGGACAACGGCGTTGATGCTGAATGGAAGGAGAGAAACACTTTGTGGAGACTCCAACATTCTGTAACTGCAGAGGTCACACAGGTGTCTCCGGCCGAGTCGGAGTTATCAGATGAGGACTTCGATACGAAGGCGAGTACGCTTTTGAGTATGCTTGTCGAGGTGGACGGCCTATATATCTCTGCGAGGAACCGGTCAGATGGGCCTGTGATATGTAGCTTCCCCCACATCTCGGCATTTGATTACTCGAGAGGTCTTCATAGCGATGCTTGGTTCGAGAACGAAGCAGCTGTGGGAACGATCGTCGAGATCGGACGGGTGGCAGACGAGGCAGCATATGGCCACGGATAGAAGGCGCTCCATTGTGATGTGCCTTGGGAATTATCTATTTATGCCACTGAAACTAACATACAGACAATCGACGAGCAACGGCAATCCATATCGAAATTCAAGAGGCGTTCGCAGAGGAGTATGGAGATCCCTCCCTTCCACTCCGTGAACCTAGCGACTTCGTCCCCGCTCCGGTATTGCAGCAACCACGCCGATGTCATGGTCAAGAATCTGCTCACCCGTGAAGCCGGTGACGGCGGTTATTAAACTATGCCACCTGTGACGGCCGTCATGGATATACCCGTGATCAGTTGGCACGGAAATACGACCATGTTCTCGGTCTTCGACCGCTTCGAGCTGGACGACGGTGATCAGCCGCTTCGTGTAGGCGTTGTGGTATATCTCCTGTGGTCTGAGAAACGACTGAAAGGGAGAACGGTGAGCCAGAGCACCGTTCTATGATGGAACACGAGCCAAGGTGTGACGGCGGTGGTTGCCATGGGATTGCGAGCAGCCGACTGAGGTCGTGATGGTCGAACTACTGCAGCTGGCTATGGCAGGCCAGGTCGAGACGAGCTGGGCTCCCTCCCGCTGCTGCAGGAGTAACCTAGAAGCTCTCTCGACTCGATAAGCAAGGTGACCCATCACAACAGTCATCCACTTCCGTTCCTCAGGTACAGTACGTGTGACCACATGTGACGAGTCGGTACCCACGACGGCGAGCATATTTCTCATTTCGATGATCTACGACATAGAAACTGAGCTGGACTACTAAATAATGTGTATAATATGTATCTATGCGGCGTGTAATTACCTAGTCTGGCATGTTTATGGGAGGAGTCACGGCGAAGCTTACATAAGGGGCGTTGGGCATCATCACAACCACTACCTGAGGTAGATCTAGCTTGTGTGGATCCACGGTCTCCTACCTTCCTCTACAGGACAAGGCACAGGATACATAGACAGTTGTGAGATCGCGATGCTCCGTTTGATGTTTTAGAACTCATAGACCGCTCTGATTTTACGACTGTATATAGTCCAGTCTCACTCTGTTGCCCAACCTCGGCATTATAGACTTAGACTCGGCCAAACACATTGGGCACCAACCCTTGCGCCGACCATTCACTCACCAAGCTATCCCCTTGGACTGCTCATCATTATCTCAACCGCAGTAATGGCAGACACTCGCATCCCGATATGGCTCGACTGCGACCCCGGCCACGATGTAAGTCCCCCTCCCCTCGCCCCTCACCACCCACCTAACCTCCCCCAGCCAAGGACGCCTTCGCCATCCTCTTCGCCAGCTACCACCCCTCCCACCGGCTCCTCGGCATCTCCACCGTCTTCGGCAACGCCGCCCTGGCCAAGACCACCGCCAACGCCTGCTCCGTGCTGACTGCCATCGGCCGCTCCACCTCCGTCCCCGTCTACCTAGGCGCCAGCGGGCCCTCCCACCGCGACGGGCCCATCTCCGCGCCCACCGACATCCACGGCGCCTCCGGGCTGGACGGGACGGGTCTCCTCCCCCCGCCCCTGGTGGGGCCGGACACCTCCCTCCCGGCCGTGGACGCCATGGCGCGCGCCCTCCGCGCCGAGGCGCCGGGCACAGCCTGGGTCGTGGCCACGGGGGCGTTCACCAACGCCGCGGGGCTGTTCCGCGCGCATCCGGACCTGGTGGGGCATGTGGCGGGGCTGTCGCTCATGGGCGGCGCCGTGGGGGGCGGGTTCACGCCGGCCGTGATGGGTTCTGTCAAAGGCGTGCCGCGGGTGGGCAACTGGACGCAGTTCGCCGAGTTTAACGTCCTGGCCGACCCGGAGGCGGCGGCGTGGATTTTTGAGCAGGAGGACCTGGCGAGGAAGACGACGCTGGTGCCGCTCGATGTGACGCACCTGGTGCTTGCGACCGAGGAGGTGCAGAAGTTGCTGCTTTGGGGACCCGATGGGGAGGGGACGGGGAAGGGGGAGCGGAGGGGGAGCGAGGGGGCGAGGAGTACGCTGCGCAAGATGCTGGTTGAGTTGTTGTTCTTCTTTGCCAAGACGTATCGGTATGTTTGCCCGGAGCACCGGGGGTGGTGGATGTGGCTGTTCATTATATTCTTGCTAACAGGCTTTCAGGGACGTCTTCGGCATCATGGAGGGCCCGCCCCTGCACGACCCCCTGGCCGTGGCCGCCGTGCTGACGGGCGCGGGCGACGAGCACGAGATCCCGTTCTACGACGCCAACCCGGAGACGGGCGCAAGGGAGAGGTACGCGGTGACCGTCGTCACGGACGGCACGCTCGAGGAGGCCCAGGCCGGCCTGGCGGAGACGGGCCGCACGGTGGTCCGGCTGCTGCCACCCGGCGAGGAGGGCGTCAGGATACCCCGCGGACTGGACATCCCCAAGTTCTGGAATGTGTTGGAGGAGTGCATGGAACGGGCCGACGAGGCTGTTGCGAAGGAGGCGCTGTGAGATAGATTATAGAGCCTACGTCTGTGCTATAGAGCAAGCAAGCAAGCGCGTCTGTCCTTGGTTAGGGCGGACTTGGACATGTGGTACCTGCTCGGCGTAAGAAGGCTAGAGGAGACTTCTATTGGCAGCACACATTTCAGTGCCAGTGACGCTTGATCGAACCTCCATAAGGCAACTACCGTGAAAGATGCTACAAAACTCCAAGGCCCACGACGCCCGAACCCAACATGACCGTGAACTCCTATATTCCGACTCTGTCCCACCACGCCCTCAGGTATCAGACACAGGTCTCTCCACGCCCTCAGGTATCAGACACGGCCGGCTGCACCACAATCACGACAATGAGCGACGCCACCGTCACGGCAAACGCCACAAACGACACCAGCATGATGGTGCCCCTGCTCGCGGGGAACTTGCCCTTCATCACCCAGTACTGGCCCTGCAGGTACCGGTTGTAGCCCAGGAACAGGATCAGGATGCTGACGCCCAGGAACGTCGAGCCGAGCGGCCGCCCCAGGTGCTGCAGCGACCTGTTCGTGCTGCCGCTCGGGTCCGTCAGCGACGTGTTGAGCCGGAAGAGCTGCGTGATGGCGATGCCGATGGATGCGAACGCCAGCGACGTCCGGAGCCAGGCGAGGAACGTGCGTTCTGCAGCAAAGTTGTTAGTTGTGTGTTGCTCACGCGCCCGAGAGAGAGAGAGAGAGAGAGTGTGTGTGTGTGGTTTACCCAGTGCCAGGTGGTCTCTGGCCACGCTCCCCTTGTTCTCCAGCTCGACGGACTGGAAGTACCGGAGGAACTTCCGCCACCTGCTCTCCTCCTCTCTCGCCCTCCGATTCGACGCAGCGACGCTACTACCGCCGCCGCCGCCGCCGGCCACGCTCCCGGCTCCCGGTGCTGCTTGCGCATTCTGGCTGCTCGCTTTTCGGGTCTGGTCGGGTCTCCTCTGCCGCGGTTCCGCGACGCCGCCCGGCTGCAGCAGGGTCTGGTAGTTCAGCGGCCGCTGCGGCTCCGGCTGGCGCGACTCGACAACGGCATCTTCGTCGGCGGCGGCGTCTTCTTGTATCGAGGGGCTCGGCGCCCGGTTGTTTGTTAGGAGCGGCTGGAGTCTCGGGCTGCCGTAGGACTCTGCGCGTTGTCGGCCGGTCTGGGAGGAGGTGTAACAGCATTGTTAGCTCGGTCTGTACCCATTATCAAGATATGTTGCTATTGACGAGGGGGGAACCACCGAGTCTGAGCCCGGGCGGGGGGGGAAAGGGGGGGGAGGGGGCTACGGACAATTTTGCCAAACAGGTCCGAGACATCACCAAAGATGCCGACGCCCTCGCGGGCCATGAAGGATATCGTCGAATTCGCGTGTATGTATTGCGTCTTCACATAGCAGTACTGACCTCTAGTATGTCATTGATGCGCTCCTGGGCGGACTGCTTTCTCCTCAGGGTGCCTCCGGACAGCGTGCGGTCTAGGGGTCTGATGCGAGGGGAGGAGGGCAGCGATTGGGGCGGTGGTGCATCGCGCGAGGACGATGATGCGAGGCCCGCCATTGTTTTATATACCCAGTCGGGCAGTATAACCAGTATGCACAGTATAATGAGATGGTGAGTGTCGAGCGCGTGTGGCGTCAGTGCGGGTTGAAATGAGCCATCACGCCATAGGCGATGGAACTCTGGACCTCTGGAACTCTGGAACTCTATCTTGGCATCTCGATCCGCCCCAGATCTGCTTTTTGTGGTATCGAATATCAGTGCCTAAGGTAGGTAGTTTCAATGTACCTTCACTGTCCGGACTGTACGTGTCTCGGCACTTGGATGCAGCAAGGCACAGCTGGTTGCAATTACGAGCCGCCTGGACATACTGCAAAGGGAGATTGACGATTTCGCTGGAGCCTCCTCCCCTCTGTCATCGTCCATTCTGCCAGGCAGCTTGGACGGGGCGGTGAGAGAGCTTCTGCGTAGTACGTAATAGTTTCAGCTACAACTGGCAGGGCTCACAGCACAGAGCCTGATACGCACTGTACCTGTTCTGTACCTAGATGTCTTCCATTCAGTGCTCGGAAAGAGGGGCGCGGGATTGCGCATTTGCAGAGAGATATTGGTCTTTTCCTTGCCAGACCTCACACCTCAGGCAATGGCAAGTGGGTCTGCAATCAGGGTTAGGGGTTCCCCCACCAGGGGGACCAGGTTCTCACCTCAATCGTACTGCGTACACAGTAGGGTTAGGGTCCAAGTTCCAGGACCCCCCGAATGACTTGTGCTGTGAAAAGGGATAATTTCTCGGCGGTGGGCGTCCAATCATGATGCAGATTATTTGTGTCGAAGCCCCACAAGTGAGGTAGTATGGCAGTATGGGTACAGTTACGTGTCAAAAGTATTTGTAGGTACCCTACTTTTACACCAAAACTCACCAACTTCTACAACATAAATCGCAATCATTAAGCAATTGAAAAATATATAGTAAATATCTCGAGATAGAGAATAAGAAGATGAAAATGATATATAATTACAAAAATTTAGTCCTCCTTTTCTACGAGCTCAGTTACGGTCAAAAGATAGGGTACCGAATTTCCCATACAATTTGCTAACAATGTGACCCACAAAGACTTTTGACACCCCATTTTTTAGTTGGCAAGGTTGGGTAGGTACATTCATGGTTTGCAGCGGGCCGTTGCGGGAGAAGCGCGCGTAATTCGGAAGTCACATCCCCTTGGCAGATAACCTTCCAGGAGGTCGAGCCCATCGGCGGTTGTAGATGTGACAACATGGCCGAGGTACAACTCGTATCGAATGTGTTCGACAAAGCCAACCGTTTGACCGACTAAATGGAGAACAGCTTCATTCTTTAGCAATGCATTTGTCCTCCGGTCTTACTATAACTGGGCGCTGTTCGGTTCTACTCGCTTTGACCACTTCCACCCTCCATCGTGTTCCGTCACCATGCTGTTCTCAAACACGGCTTCCAAACCCATGTTGGGTCTTCTATTTCGAATTGTACGTGGCATTCGATGTCCTCTATCCAGCCTCCTCAAGGTCCGAGTGTCTTCCGGGTCATTCATCCTTGCTGGCCGCTCAAGTTGGATTTCGTTGTGTAGTGCGCCCCAGCTCGTCCGCTTCATGGCTAACCATTGGCGATGAAATTGTGCTTCTCAGTTAGTTTTCAGCTCTTTGACGTACAAAGTCCACTCGCAGGTCTTTATCACGCCAGATGGCACCTATATTGACCGCATCACCCCGCCAGCGGGTCTCTCTGCATCTTGTGTGTAAGTCATAGCCGCATCCAGGATCCGACCGGGACGCCTGCGAGGCTTCCGAGTCAAGCGCTGATCGTCCACGGCTGCCCTACCAGAAAGACGTTCTACCAGAACATCACCTGTGCGCCAACTTTGACCAGTGTGGCGGCAGGAAATCTCCTTCCCAATGACACGGACCTGCAGGTCATATGCGTCAGCAGCTGTCTATCATCACTTCAAGCACTGCAGTCTACTCAGCGTGCCCAATGCGCCGCAAACGACACAATTACGGTCAACAGCAAGATCTATCCGGGGACGTACATAACCGACTGGCTGTTGGATGCCTACAACTATGCCTGTCTCAAAAATGGGTGAGCCTTATCCTGATTCCTCCAGACGGGACTCCATAGCCTAGCCCGGACTCGCTCGGCAATACGTTGCGACTGACCTTGGACCAAAATAGTGCGGGGATCGCCTATTGCTTGCCACAGTTTGTTGACTGGAACGCAAACAACGACACGGCTCACCTGTGTGATGAGTGCAATCTGGGGATATGGAGAGAGCGCCTCGAGTCTCCGTTCGGTTGGTCGGATGAACTGTACACCCAATACGCGTCATTAACTTCCTCGTGAGTGTCTATCGGGTCAAGGAGTCAGACCCAAGAGCTACGCAAGTCGCTAAACTAGAGCAGATGCGGATCACCGGCTTCGTGGGCCATTGTGCCCCCTTCCGGCACATACGCCCTGGGACAGGTCACTCCAACGGTAACAGCCACAACAACATCGCGTGCTCCGGTGCAGACAGCCACATGCCGAAGCAGCTATACGATCCAGGCTTCGGACTCGTGTCAGTCAATCAGCCGCCGAAACCAGGTCTCGACATTCTTCCTCACATCTGTAAACAAACTCCCGGCGTATTGTTCAATGTTTCCCACAGCTGGCACGACCATTTGCCTTCCCCAGACTTGTCCTATCTATAGCGTGTCGCCAGTCGACACATGTGACAGGATAGCCAACGCCACGGGCGTGACGACGCAACAGCTTATCTCATGGAATCCAAACCTGAATTCCGACTGCTCCAACATCGGTACCATGGTCAACTACCAGATATGCGTCGGTCCGCTGGGTACAACTGCGACCACCCGTACAGCAACATATTCCACCGTCCAGACTTCCTTGTAAGTGTTTCTGTTCGTTCCTCGGCCTCTTCAGCTGACAAGCTTCCCCGCGGCTCGACAATTGTCTGGTGGAGGCTACCTACTAACACACTGATGCCACAGGTTTGCAAACCCCTGCCTGAATCCAGGTGCGGAGACAATCACGAGTTGTTGGGACACGAACCCGCCGACGGGTTCAACTCTGGATTGGCCAACCGTAACATGGAGCGGCTTATCAAACACTGCCACAAGCACCAGCATCACCGTGTCCGGAACGCCTGTTCCGACCTTGCCTCTCGCGCCGAGCACGTGGTCCAACTGCTCCGATTACGATACCTACACCGAAGTACCAACGGACCTTCCGTATCTGACTGCCGCCAATCCCAACTACTGCAAGATGAAGGCAAACTTCTGGGAGATCCAGCTATCGGACCTCACCAGGTGGAACCCATCGCTCCCAGCTGTTGTGAATGCCGCCTCGCTCTCTTCTTGCATCTTCCAGCAAGGGCTCCGGTACTGCGTCGCTTCGGGAAACAGCAGTGCATCTTCCTCAACGTCAAGTACAAGGAGTACGGCCATTTCAAGCAGCGTCACGTCCAGCACCCAGGGGGAGTACTAGAAGTACTACTACCTCAACTGGCAATGCCGTCGACCAGCACCACTTCAAGCACCAAGAGCGATCCTGCTTCCACCGGAACCACATCGAGTACTCAGAACGAGTAGTACCGCACCAAGCAGCACGGCCGTCCCCACGCCAAACGGCGATGGCAATCACGGCACGGGGCCTGGCGGGTACCTAGGCCTCCTGCGACTTCGGCTGCTTACTACGGATTCTGCCCGTCGCCCTGCACGTGCACGTCCCTCCACCCCTGACAGGAGACCGCGGTTACGCGCTCGTGGGGGAGGCGGCTGACTTCGGCCCCGCTGTGCGACTTTACCACGGCGCACGGCTACTTTGCGGATGGTGTCTGTACCAAGACCCCCCTTACAGCACGACGCCTGGCAGTCCCGGAACGGTGTGCGTGCAAGGCGTCGGCACGGGCGGCTACACAGGCCTGTGCGACGTCTGCTGCCACTTCGGGTACTGCCCTCCCGGCCCGTGCAGCTGCACTCTCTACGGTGCCCGGGTACGCTCCGCCGCCGCCCGAGACGGGTACGCCCGGCTCGCCGGCTCCGGGGCTCGACTCGAGTTACTCTGGGCTGTGCAGTTATGCGTGTAATCACGGGTATTGTCCGTCCGGAGCCTGTGTGATTCCTTAAGGGTTCTGCTATCAGCACCGGGGTTTGCTGCTGGGGAAACTGGTTAGCAAACGACAGTTCTTGCCTCCGGCACAATATTTCATGTTTATTGTGTAGACAATCAACGGGAATGGTCAGATCAAGCTTCAGGTTCTTGGGACATCTCTCCAGATGGCCTAGTGCTGCAGATCAGATACATTGCAGGGCCAGGACTTGTTAAGGACACATTCGAGGCTGTCAATATTGAGACCTTTCCATGTAACTACTGTCATGCAAAAGCATATGCTCATGCAAGTGCCCAAGCTATTCCTACATACCCTACATATTGCGACAAGTACATATATAAGATTTAAGATTCTATAAAAACAGAAAGCCCCGCCCTCCAAATCCGACTAAGTACGTTGTGCATCTGCTATGCTCAAACACCAGGACCGTTTCTCGCAAAAGTGGATACTAACCTATGTTTGATTTGAGTCAAAATTGAGACCAAAACACCAGCTTCAACCGCACTTTATACAACAGCGCGTATATGCGCGGTTACGAGAATAGTACCGTTAGATTGCCCTCGAATAGGGCATTCTAATGATATTATTGCGCGGCTTCAGGTAGTATTTGCGCGGAATATGTATCTTACGGGGCGAAGAGGTCCAAAAACGCCAAGAATTGCCAAGGATATCTACGTTATAGCGATATTATCATAATACTAACGCGCCGATGAGCTGTTCTCTCGCAAATAGTATCGTTAGAATGCCCTGTTCGAGGGCATTCTAACGGTAGTGTTTTCGTAGCCGCGCATGTACGCGCTGTTGTATAAATCGTAGTTGAAGTGGGAAATGGCTCTTAATTTTGACCAATTTCACATAGCGAGACATAGCCAGATACGGCTGCAAAAAGCGGTCCTGGTGTTTGAGCATGGCAGATGTACCTAGTGTTCAAGTTTCCCTCGTAACGCTTACTTGGCGGTTAGATAAGAATAAGGACATTGCAGAAGGGCACAGTTAGGCCGCTGTACATAGCCTTAGATGCTTCGAGGTCACTCTCAAACACTTTTGTGTGCCGATCGTACTTCCGAATCAGCCCATTCTATCCTTCGTAGATATTATAGACGAGGAAAATGGCATCGATAGCAAGCAACGAGAGCAACGAGAGCAACGAGACGCTGGGTGCGCTTTGTCACCGTGCTCTAGCCGATCCGTCCTCGCTCAGCGAAGCCGAGATCAATGTGATTCTCTCGTGGGTGTCGCCCGAGGATGACGATCGCCTCTGTCGCCAGCTGAGCGGTGGCAAGTCTCGAGCCGACCTGATCGCTCAGGCGCTCGCCCACCCGGAGCAGCTGACTACCGTGGAGTGCGAACTGCTCGGGCGATTCGTTACTCTCGTAAGGCCACCACCGCCAGAACCGGTCACCCACGACCCCCTCGAGCTCATCAGGCGGATGGACAAGCACGTGGCTGCGTACAGGTCTCTTTTGCAAAGGCCCCAGACGCTGGAGGAAGCAGCCCAGAAAGCTGTGTGGGCCGCCGCCGTCGGCGAGGACGAGAGACGTGCCAGAGCCGCCGCGTTGGACCGCTTGAAGGCCCTATCGGATGAAAGGGCGGCCGAGGCAGAACGGGAGCACGCGGAGCGACTGCTGCAGTTCAAGAGGCGGACGGGCACCAGGTGGATTCGCGAGATGGTGCGGAAGGGCCTCGACGCGTACGGCAGCAGCGGCTATTGCTGGGGGTACGTCTGTTTCCGCACCGGAGGCTATGGCGGGGTCGACAATGACAGTGGCGGGGAAGAGGGAGGTCGCGATGCCGCCTGGGAGCGATTCCAGAAATACTACTTGCAGACAGCCGAGACGGTACTCTTGGAATGGGGCAGTGGCGACCAGCTGTGGCCGTACATGCGCACAATCTTCGTGTCAGAGGCTGCTGCACTAGCTAACGCCCCCGCCGACGCGTTGCGCACACGCTTCAAGGCCATGGTGGAGGCCGGCGAGGTGCCGCCAGGCATCCGCAGGGACTGCTTCCTCGTGGCGGACCAAGAGGCCGTCTGCAGCGACGAGACGGAGCGGCCTTACGGGTCCGAGTACAAGACCAAGCTGCCTATCCAGGTCCTGTCCGACAACCGGACTCCGCCTACCGTCTACGTGCGCGCAGTCCATCCCGACTATCCCGACATGGAGCCCTCCCGGTGGCCAGACTGGACTGGGAAAGTCGGCGATCCCATGGCGGGCTTCACCAGCGAGGTGACGCTGGCGCTGCCCAAGGTGTTTGACTTTCTGATCTTCGCCCTCTCGGAACCGGAGAGCCACATAGGCGGATGGAAGGTCATATACCAGGAGACCGGGGTCCCGGGGCGGTATACGTCCGTCTTCCACCACAACCCCGCGGACTCGGCGCCGTCGTACTATTATGCCTGGATGAACCGCGACATTCCGGAGCAGCACCCCTAGCGACAGCGCCCTGGCGGCTGCACCTTTGATCGAGCCTGCCTCCCTCCCAACATTCCCATTCCCATTGCCACTCTCCGTGACGATCTCTGTGCCGACGCTTCTCTTGCAGAACATGGTCATTCGCCAATTGCGCCATCATGAGCTCGGATGGAATCACAGGTATCGAGTCTCGACTACATGCAATGTGCAATCAGTATACTCCCATTGACAAAGACATGTCCTCCAGGTTTATAGCGTACCATGTCCTAAGCGACATATCCAGAGCTGCCAATGTAGGCCTACATAACAGAGGTAGCAGCTGTTAGCCGTATGGAATACCTGATCGCAGGACAGTAAAGTTTGACGGGGATAAGATGACTCGAGGTACCTTGACTTTTTGGAAACGCAGATTAACACGGGCAACTGCTCAACTGCTCTTTCCACATTCGGGCACCGAGGCCTGGACGGGCTCACGGCGATGCCGAGAGGTGTGGGTCTCGGTCGGCAGGTGGGGCAATCAGGCCGGTACGTACACAGTAGGTACTATTCGTACTGCGATTAGAATTGAACTCTCCGGAGCCAAGAGCCTCATCTCAACTTTCTCGCACATCTGATATTCACTTCACGTCCACGTCCACGGCATCCAGTCAGTCCCTACGATCCGTGGTTGACCCGTTTCGGCTGACAGCAGTTGACGAGACCTTGTCGCGAGATACTCTGCTCAGTTGACTTCTCAACTCCGTCGCATCAACCGTCTCAAACCTGCCCCAAACCCCTTTCCCACCCCTCCTCCGTCGCAACACCGCCAACATGGCCCGGTGGGTAGACTGGTCCAAGACCACAAAATCAAAGGACTACCGCGGCTCCGGCTCCTTCGCAACCTTCCTCATAATCGGTCGTACGTCTCTCTTTCCCTCCTCCCCTCCCCCACCATCATCACCCCTCACTAACTCTCCACACAAAACACACAGCCGTCTGCTTCTTCCTAGGCATCCTCTTCGCCTCCTTCCCCTACGACTTCCCCCTCCTCTGGACCTCGGACCCCGTGCCGGCGTCCTACTACGACCAGCTCGAGTCCCACCTGCGCTTCATCCACCAGTCCCCGCCCCTCATCGCCCGCCTGCTCAACATCATCTGCGCCGTCGGCTTCCTCGGCTTCTTCACCAAGCTCTTCCGCCCCTCCGAGGCCAACGTGCTCTTCGACGGCGCCAGCCTCGTCCTCTACGTCATCGGCGTGGGGGTGTACGTCGCCAACATCGTCAAGGGCCTGCGTCTCGTGTCGGCCGGGGTGTGGGATGAGCCCTCTGCCGAGGGGATCAGGCACGAGGGACCCCTGACGGGCGATATCATGCTTGGTCGCGAGGACTCGCTGCGTGTTTTGAGTGCTAGTAATACCATTCTTGCTCTTGTGCTTGTGGGTGTGCTGGTGCTGCAGGCCGGGCAGTGGTATGCCGAGCGCAAGGAGGAGGAGGCCGACCACGCCGCTGATGTTGCTGATGCCGCGGCACGGAAGGACAACGCCGTCGCTTCTGGCAGCGCGGGGAAGAATGGTGGGGGGAATAGCAAGAAGAGGCAGTAGGCTGTGTGTGGGTGTGTGTGTGTGTGTTTCGAATGATTAGTGTTGGGTTTGATGTCGTTATCGTGTCAGGCATGGACATGGATGCTTGTGTGTGTAGGTGGGCGTCACGGCTTGCTTCTGAGTAGTCGCATGGGGGTTATACGATGTTAATAGGTCATTCGCATGCACAGGGTCGGTCTGGTGGTGTTATATCGGAATGGCATTTGTCGATCACGGTTGCTCTGTCCTGCCTCCTGTGCGTCGTAACAGGTGTATTCAAGGCCACTCTCGATGTGACAGCTGTATTCAAGGCAACTCTCGACACGACACTCATCAGAGAGTGGCTCTCAGACACGGTTGCACTGCTCGATAACTCAGGACAAGAGAGATTACAAGTTGCGATAAAAGTCTAAACCCGGCCCGACGAAGAAGACACCAACATACCCTTCCCCAGCTCAACTCAAAGTACATACAAGCACTATACAAAGCGAGTGTCGCATCCAAAGTTGTAACCAGCCAGCTGCGAATGCATTTATTTCT